>JALBCR010004122.1:0-59023 GCA_030710515.1 Abscondita cerata
AATTGTTTATAATAACAATCGCCGCGGTGGTTAGTAGCAGAAATGCACGTAATACTATGTTAGTATCATCATTCATTCGATCCTTCATACATAAACATCTACAAACCTACACCAGTATAAGGATACAACAGACACAACTACACGAAATATAATAACTAAATAACTACAAAACTATTATACAAATCTAAACCTCAATAAAAAATACATAAACCAGCACCACCAATATAATTAAGCCTAATAATAACCAACAAGATTGCTTGTTATTGAACAGTAACGCAAAATGACAAAAGACCTAGTAAGCAAAAAGCACGCAACGGAAATATCAGAAAAATCAGTTTTAAACTTAAATATTTTTAGACAAGAACACATGCGTGTATGTGATAGGATCTTTGGTGATAATTTCATTGGTTCCCTATTATTGAACTAATGATAATGAAACCTGTATAAATGATTACTTTTTTGCTTAATGACTATTGACTTAATACACTAATGTTAATTATTGTATAAACCCTCCATTAAAATCGGCCTGATACTGTTAATAACTGTTACATTTATTTCAGAAGTGATACTTGGTGAGACTAATATAGTTATACAGGGTGTTTCTGAATAGGGGTAACAAAATTCTAGGGTAGATAGGGGGATCATTTGAGACACTTTTTATTTATAAACTCATAAGGCAACCATGTTCACCCTAGAAGCTACACGTCAAAAACTGTTTTTGTTTTTTGTTATTTTTGTTAATGACACTTTATGAGCGATTTAGTTGACTATGTTTCACTCTTAAATTGCAATTGTTTTGACGTTAGTTGAATTTCTTTTCTTGTTACTTAAATCAGAACCAGCATACTTTTGAGATTTTGATAGTATGATGTTAGTTTGCGGCAAGCACATTGTAATGGTAGACATGTTGAGCTTGTATAAAGCCCGATTTTCAAATCGTCACTTCCAATAGGGTGTTGCAAAAGTTTATCAGCGTGCGAGATACAGGAACTTTGCTGTTAACAAGGTAAATCGCGGTGCAAGACATCGTCGACCTTACGATTTGAAGAAGTTGTGCTTTATAAAATAGAGCAGAACCCATCCATCAGCACTCGAATCATTGCACGTGACCTTGGGCTGGTCATGTAAGTGTAAGCGAGTTTTGAAAGAACAACAGCTTCACCCCTATCATGTACAAATAGTTCAAGCCTTTGCTCCAATCGATTTTCCACCACGTACTAACTTTTCACGTTGGTTCGTACATCGCTGTCGCTTACAGCCTCAATTTCCACGGTATGTTCTTTTTACTGATGAAGCAAGATTTAACAGAGATGCATTCTTAACTCTCGCAACAACCATATTTGGGCCGACGAAAACCTTCATGCTTATTCGACAATCCAAATTCCAACACAAGTTTGGAATCAACGTGGGCTGGCATTGTTGACGGTCGTTTGATTGGGCCATACCTTTTCCACCTCGTCTCAACGGTCCCATTTGCAAGATTTTTTAGAAGAAGTTCTGCCAGAATTGTTGAGGAAGTACCACGGGGGTCGCCGACAGATGTGGCTGCAACATGACGGGGCGCCGGCACATTTTCTGTTGCTGTTCGGGACTACCTCAACGAACAGTTTAGGGATAGAGGATTGGGCGAGAGGGACCAGTAATTTGGCCGCCACGCTCGCCGGACCAACGCCTAGATTTTTTTTGTGGGGTTACATGAGAAGTTTGTGTACGAGAGCCGTCGAACGAAGAAGATTTGTTAGCGCGTGTTATGACAGCTACGTTGCTAATTCAAGAAACCCCTGAAATTTTGAGAGGGTTTATGACAATATGCTGTGAAGGTGCAATGTTTGCATTGAAGTTGGTGGTAGACATATTGAGCAATTATTGTAACCAGTTTACATATCTCATTAAAGTTTCCAAAATGTTTCCCATGAAGTTTTTCTTCAATAGCACTCAATCGGTAAAAGCTACATTGAAACATGTCATACGTTGAAAGAAGCGCAATTGAATGGCCTTCACTTTCGAATTCTCATTTTTTTCAAATTTTTGAGTTTAAACATGATTTTTAAAAATAACAAAAACCAAAATTAAAAAAATGCATTCGACATGAGTACGGTTAGAGATAGATCCAGATATGCTGTTCAAAAAAAGATGGAGATTTTAATTACCTATAATTATCATATCCCATTATTTTTTGATTCCGACTTTTAAGAGAGATATTTTGAATATTGTATAAAAAAACAAAAACAGTTTTTGACGTGTAGCTTCTAGAGTGAACATGGTTGCCTTTGAGTTTATAAAAAAAAAAGTGTCTCAAATGATCCCCTATCTACCCTAGAATTTTGTTACCCTATTCAGAAACACCATGTATAAATATATTAACACGAATATTACATTTATGTAGATTATTTACATTTAATCTTGTTAAATATAGCTTATTTACATGTTTAAACGTAATCCGGCCATAAAGAAAAACCAAATAAGTTACAGCACTTATATTTTATTACAATTATCCCTTATTCCTGTAATTTATGCATTACATTAGCTCTTAGTCTACCTACTAATACTTTTTTTAACTTCAAAAAATTTTAATGGTTTTATCAAATCCCCCAATTCTTTAAACAAAATTGTGTTGCTACAGGTTTTTGGTTTTACTTTAAAATCATTTCATTAAATCTTAGACCTAAAATAACAGTACTTTGTGTCTCACATTTAATGCCGATTTTTGTAAATATTTATTTATTTTCGCTTTTGCATTGTGCACACGACATTCAATGAAACTGTTTATAAGAGGGAGCTTTCAATGAAATGAAACTGTCTTTTAGAGGAGTAGCCACTACCTCCACCTTAGGAAGGTCCTTAAAAAAGTAATAACTTTTAATTGAAAATACCACAAAAACGAAAAATCGAAATATTTAAATGAAAATCTAAAATTCGTATCTCGAAAACGGCTGCTTGTAGAAATAAGTTTTACACTGTAAAGTTGTAGAGAATTTTTCTTATCTTTAATTTTTATAATGGGGTTCCACAACCATAGAACGCATAGAAAACGAGTTATTGGCGAAAAACCAAAATTTCCGTCATATGACTTTTAATAACTTTTTTTGCTTAAATATTAGGAATTTTTCACATAACATTTAAACATCAAAACGAAGGTGTATACAAATTTTCAGAGCTCGGCCTCAAAATTCAGCATTATTTTACTGGGCTAGTACGGATCATAAAAGTGTCTACTCAATTTTTGTAGTGTATAAATTCTTCATCAATTCTTCGTACTATATTTTTCCGCATCTTCCAAGGCTGAACCATATCCACAATCTTTGTTGAGTTGACTGTGTCGATCAATCACATTGCTCGATATAATGTGGACGCGGCTTAAGAGTTAATGGAAAAATTGTGCTACAAATTGTCAAACCACGTAGCTGATTGTTCAAGTTGTTGTAAACATGATTAGCAATGCTCAATATATTATGTCTTATCAAAGTTTGTTTTTAATTCGAGATGTTAAAACCTAAATAGTCAGGAAAATAAAAGTGAATTGCTTTTAATTAAGATCTTATTAGATTTTATTGTGTATTAAATTGTTGGTTTTTTTTGTAGAATCGCCAAATTCCAGGGTGTTAATTTATTTTTTCCCAAATTCAACAGTTTTGAATTCAGTGTATTTTTTTATCGATCAAACTTGATTTGAATTAATTAATCAATGTGTCTTGTTGAATTACTAATTGGTATTGTTTTAGTAGGAGAAATGGAAGTGTTTGGGTTTCAATAATGATGACACTAGAAGAAGATTAAAACGACAAGAAGAGACCCGATGTCTAAAAATTGAGACACTCAGGTAACATCTATTTTTTCTTATTTAAATATTATATGTACATTTTGTTAATACTAACATTGAAGGGCCGTGTAATCGCATTTTAAGAATTTGAAAACATAATTTTTTTTTATTACGTATTTACGTAAATTTTATGTATATTTATTTATATTATTCTTAATTTTTGGAATTTTTGCATTTGTAACCATGGAAAAGTGTCTTCAGAGAATTAGAGGTTTATCAAAAGAATTTAAGATGGTTTTTAATCTGCGTTTTAATTTCGACACTAACAACCAAGTAGAAAACTAAAACCTCAACTCTATGTCTTTATTCAAATCATTTTATATGAAGCTAATTAAGAAAACTAATATCCTGTACAAATTATAATTTCAAGTGGTTGTATGTTTATCAAAAACGCATATTCTATACAATTGCAACAATGCAACCTAATTTTGATGATTACAGGATTGCTAAACTGATAAATTATCTAATATTTTGGTAGTTTCAGTGCAACTGTAGTCTACAAAGAAATGTCAAAGATGAAAAGTGGTTGTCAAGGCAGTATCACTATCACAGAAGATTGAGGTAAGGTACTTTGAAAATATACAATTAATCAGCTTTTTAATATGTTTGAAAGGAATAAGAATTTCAACTAATTTATACTTCTTTTTTATATATTTAGTTGATTCTTCTTTATAGTACCGTATCAAATTCATCATTGTTTGTTGCCTATATTGAATGATTCTAAAGGGCGTATTCTAGTAGCAAATTACCAAACTTTATTTGAATTGGTTATCGAGAGAGCCATCTAGTCGTAATTGTTTGAATGTTTAGTGTGAGGTGGAGAAAACAATTATTCCGACCTCTGTTATTACTTTTTAAACTATTGACAGTTTTTAAAATACGTTTTATAATTTCGGCAATAGATGACAGTTTTTAAACCACCTCTGTCGGTAATTTCATTAATATATTTTGTTGATTTCTGTGGTAGTTTCATTTTTAAATTATAAACTATAACAATAATTTTATAAATAAGTACGAGATAGTATGAGCAAACCTAAACAATTTCAACAAAGTATGTATTAATTGTAAATAAACACTTAAATTATGTTTTTCTCTAGTTCGAGGGTGAGATAAATTCGTATGAATATTGTGATCGGTTTTTACAATCAATGTGAAACTGAATGGACGTCTTTTTAAGAAGCATAGAGAGCTGCGCTGAATAAAAATTTAGTAAGTTATAAATCGATAAGTTTTTCAACATCTAGTGTCGACTCGTGAAAGCCGTTCACGCACTCCAAATGTAAGCAACTTTTGTCATCAAGTTCTTCAGACTATGAAGAAGATATAGAAACCTTAACTGCTTTTATACTAGCTAATGAAATACAGCGAAGTAATTGAATTCACCAAATGTACCTGTTATTTTTAAATTTCTACGAATTTCTTCTTCTCGTCAAATGTTATGATCTCTATACTTGACTGATGAGTGATTGTACAGCAGTTCATGCTATCTTTCAGTTCATTTAAATGTTTGTCCATTCTTCTATACCAAAATCATATAAATGTGATGTTATGTTTGGCTACAAAATGTAAATTGGCAGAATAACAGAGACTTGCTATCATATGAAAACAGATAAACAAATTGTGAGTGCATCAGATGACAATAGTATGATTCTAAATACATAACATGACAATAGTCTGTTTCCAACTTTTGTTTTGTTTCAAAAACTTTTTTACAATCAGTACAGTTTAAAAAGTAAAACCTTATGTTCCATCAAAATAGACTTAAGAACTAATCAACAAAGTTAAAAGGGCTTGAATGACAAAAGTTACAATAAAATCAATTTTATTGATGTAAAACACCCGTACATTAAATTCAGATTATTACACGTTTACACACATTCTTGTCATTACAGTGTGTATATGAATACAACTATGTTCTTTGATACAACCCAAATCAATAATAATAACAAATGTAATTGTTTCAGGTGCGAACTAATGGTAACAGGTTGTATGGATTGATGTTTTCGTCGTCGTTTACCGTATGAGCTAAGTTGGTGAAGCAATAGTTTCAGTCAACTCTGGAGGAATTGAAGATTTAACAAATTAAGTTTTTTTTTTTAACTTTAACTTAATATGTATTTAATTTATAATGCAAATTCTAATTAGTCTTTTGTATTTTTACCATGTAAAGAAGTTTTTGTAATCAAGCAAAAACATTTAAGAAGTTTTGTAAAATTATTTTATAAGTTAAATATAAGTAAAATGAAATACATAAATAATTAGTCTCTTTAACTCGCTTTCGTAGACTTAAGTATTGTGTTCTTTTTCATTCAAAATATGAAAAATTATGTATTAATACATAAAAAATGTATTCATTGAAATGCCGAAAATTAGTTTTGGAACCTATTTTTAATAGTATCGTTAGAATTAGTCATAACTTAGACATTTTTTTTTCAATAAAACAAAATTCAATACTAAGAGATACAATTTTTAAGTAAATGTTAATGGGAATTATTGTTGTATACTTCTATAAGAAATGAATAAATAAATTGAAACAATTCTGTTTTTTTATTATACTTATATAAATAAATAAACAAATTATTCGATTTTTCCTTTGAAAAGTAAGGCAAAAGAATGAGAAATCTGGAAAAATGATACAAATTATAAACAATAACCTTATTGACGTTTAAATAAAGCAATAATCTAATTCTGTTTGACATTTAAGCGTTTCTAATTCATAATTGTAAAGTAAAAAAATGCGTAATTATTTTTAATATCAAGACGAAAATCGCTAACAAATAATTCGAAATCGTCGATTTTGTATCAGGAGCACAGGAGTTTTAAGAGTAAGTCACTAAAATATTACCAACTTTAAGTTGGCTACCATGTTAAAAGTTACTGTGCAGTTGTACCAACTTAAATTAGGTGATTTTCTTAGCGATTTACTCCTGCAACTTCTCCGCTCCTAATACCGAATCTCGTAATTTCGAAAATTTCTGAGCGATTTTCAAATCAAAATTTCTAAAAGTTACTACACACGAACACCAACTTAAATTTGGTTACTTTTTAGTAATTTTTACTCTTATTACTTATATGCTCCTGATACTAATTTGACATTGCAGAAGCGACGTTCGTGCATGGTCCCTGTAATTTTTGGTTTCATTCGTTTTGCTAGTTGAATCTAATTAATTTACGCTAGTATAATAACTACTACTACAAAAACCTTGTACACTTTGGAGTAAAAATCCTTTTGTTGCCAGCTTGATATTAAAACAACGATAAGAAATATTTATCCCTTTATTGCTAATTATTATGTATACATTTTTACATTATTTGAAAACAATACTCTGTTGAAAACTAAGAATAAAATTATAGGTATTTATATCGCGCAAAAAATACATGCACACATGAATGAGTTAATAGGAATAGTTTTACAAAAATTGCACCAAACAATCTATTGACTTAAATTTTCAGTACCTACAACTTAAAAACAAATATTGTCGAAGTTGCTTAAATTATATTGTTTTGTTATGAAATAATGTTTATACTACAATATCTATTTTATTTAAGAAAATAATTCAAAGTGAACGAAAATATAATATAATAGTACAAAATAGATTCTGTGTGTTAGTTAATATGTACAATCAGAAATGATTAGAGTTTAAATTTAATATAACTACAAATTAAACTTTGTGAGTTTTCTAAACAAAGTTCAAACATATTTAAATAATTCTTAACACATATAAACATAAAATAATTATTTTGAAAACCAAAGTTTGATCCATTATATTTATTATTGAATTATAATTTAATTATATTATTAAAAGTTATTTTTTCCAATATATTTTTTTTATATAATTATTTACCAGTTTCGCCTTTATAATTAAATAAAGTCATCTTCAGAATAATAATAGTTTATAATTTAAAATATTAATGACAGTTGTCGAAAATGATAAAAATAAATAAAAATAAAAATATATTGCAAAAACAATAACTTTTAATAATATAATATAATAAAATAATTAACTGTTTTAATACATAGACATCGAATATACTCGACGCAAAGTAAATGCAGTTAAATCTTTGCTTTAAAATGGCGCAATTCTCTGTACACACTAGCATTTGTATGTTCCAATATTGTTGTCCAGGCGAACTCTTTTGACAGGATAAATGTTTACATCTTCACCATTAATCCTTAGAACTCATGATATAAATTTCCATTTTTTAATGTTGCCTTATTTCATTTCCGCTCCCATACGTAAGTGAGCCACAGCTGAAACAATTACATTTGTGGATTATTTTTGATTTAAGTAGAATAAACGTAAAAATACTTATAATAGTATCAATAATACACTTTATTTTATAGCCTATATCTAAATTTCTTTGAATACTTCAAGCACCAATTAGTTTTTAATGCCAAAATGATAAATGTCAGTTGGGCAACTTAATACTGACTGATATTCCCAGAGCCATAACAATATAAAGAAGTTGGCTCAGATGTTGGATAAATCTCTGTCAACCATCCATAGTAGTGTAAATGGTTGAAGACACACCACAAAGTATATGTTACAAGAAAGGGTCAAGGCACTCAACTAGCTACAGAAGATCACTGTATAAGTTTTAAACAATGCGAAACAGACATCAAGGAGATGACTTATAGAATGTCATTAGAGGCACCATTGTGTAGCGCAATTAGGATTTGCTCAAAAAACATCAATATTTGAGTAATAACCAATGGGATTAAGTTCTCTTCACTGACGACAAATGACAGTTAAGGAAAGATTGTATCTGCACCAATAAAACGAAATTCACCATTTAATTTACTACTACTGAACGTCTTGGTGGAAGTTCAATTATGGGTGGGACGTCATATGTTTGAGGGCCAAACAGAGTTAGTGGCGATTGATGGTAGAGCATCAACTTCCGATATGTACATCAGAAATATTCTCCAAGACCATGAGATACCTTTTGCCCCATTTATCAATGACAATTTCATTTTAATGCGTGATAATGCACGGCTACATGTCACATTGTGTAACTAAGTTTGTAAAATAAATAAGTACGAATAACAACAATGAATTGGTGAGCTTATTCCACAGACATAAACTTGATTCAATATGTGTAGGACATGTTGTAGAGAAAACTTAGGCATGAACTCCTGCTGTTCAAAATAGTGATGAGGTGAGAATGCTTCGATTGAGGAATGGGACAAACTACCTTAACAACAAATCGATCACCTCATCAGAGGTACAGAAAGATGGATGACTGCAGTTGTAATTCCTAAAAGTAGAAAACATGAAAACTATAGTGAACGCAGGAAATAATGAAAACTTTAAATCTTATATATTGGCCAATACAGTAGAAGAGTTATTTTTACCGAAACAACTAGTTATAACAAAAATAATTGAAATTGTCATCTTCAGGTAAATTATTATAAACAACATATGGACCACATTCACCTGAAGATGACAATTTAATTTATTCTTTGTTAAAACTAATCGTTTCAGTAAAAATAACTTTTCTACTGTATTGGCCAATATGTAACATTTAAAGTCATTATTTCCTGAGTTTCATTATGGTTGCAATTCCACTTTGTTTTCTCTTTCAGCAGGTTGCACATGGTAGAATTGTTTACATACACCATTTGTAGACAACCCAAATATTAGGTCAATATTAAATAGAGAAAATTTTTTATAACGGGGCCCCGCTAAAAAATCGATATGTAGTCACTCTATTGGAACGCTGAACGCAATTTTTGAAACATTTTTAGAAGTAATAAAAGTATTTACAAATTTGAAGAAAGGTTTAGGGTTTAATTACCTACGAGTTTATACGTTTAAAGATTAAATTAAAAGAAAAGAAAGTGTATACGTTAAGTTATAGCAAATTAGTTACCTGTAATTCGCTGTTATTCGATTAGCGCCATCTAGCAACAAAAAAACTCAATCAACGTCGCAAAAGCTACAGTTCTCTTCATTAGCAGAAAACATTCAAAAATATACTAAGAGATGGCTATTTCATAGAAGTTTGATAGGTAACAATTACATCGGAAAATAATAAAAAATAAATACATCTTATTTCTTTGAAACTCATTAAAAATTGTATATTTCAAAGTATCTTACCTAATTATTCTTCAAATTTGTTTTTAAATTTTCATATTTGATTTTGTGTTCCAAGAAGTTACCAAACCACCTTAGAATTGAGACCTTCATTTATCCCTTCTTCATAGTCTGTAAAGAGCTCTTGCGCTAAAAATATAAAAATAATAGATAAGAATCATAAAAAGATACGATAAGTACGCACTTTCATATAAAAAATGCACCACTCAGAAAAATAATGTTTTTGATAAAATGGTGCTTTATTATTAAATATTAACTTTGGGAAAAAAATCAACAACAACTAATAATGTGTCGCTCCTTGCACACAACAGCTGATGTCTCAGGTTGTCTAAACTTTCAGGAATCAACACATCAAGTCATGTGATCTCGTAGGCGAGGACAATAAACTTTGTCTAATGTTTGCAGTGTATGGTCTTGCATGATTGTGGTTCTGAAACAGGATTGATGTAAACACGGGCGTTCAATGTCTCTGGGATAAACACAAAAGATGATCTTCAACCGATAGCGATCACACCGAATCATCACATCAGGTGTTGAAGCTGTGTGACTTTTTCCACAAACTGGAGATTTCCAAAACCAAAATTGTATTAAAGACAATTTCGTTTCACTCATGAAGCCAACCAAGGTGCAGTCAATTTGAACAGTATTGTTGATAAATTGTTACCATCGACACATGATGTTCAAGTTCAATCTACAGTGACTGACTTGATCTTTTCTTGAGGTAGACATTGACATCGACATCTACGATAGCAAACAATAACAGCAGCTGACATGATTTAACGAAAAGTGTGATCATTTCCTACTAAGCTATTGAGCAACATTTGATCAAAGTTTCAAATTCGTAGCGTTATTTTCTCTGTATGGTGCATATTATATAAAAGTGAGAACATACAGAATCTTGCTATATTCGACTGATAACACTCTAACCCAAAAGAGGTCTTGTAAATTGGTGAATTATGATATAGAACATGAACCCTTAAAAGCTTAGTTGGTGAGATAAAGGGTGTTGAATTGGAATAAATCGAAAATGCCTTTAACATTTTTTTCAAATTTGGTGACCAATATGCTCTTCAAGAAAGTCATATTTTGACATAAACTAACTTTTCTAAAATTTAACCAGTGGCAACTTTCACCCTTTTATTTTTTACGCCACTGGAGCAAATAATTCTTTTCTATTTTTTAAAATTTTCTATTCTTTTTGGTCGAAAAAGTAATAACATTTTATGGTGCTAAAATAAATGATCTTGAAGATATTTGCATCTAAACAAAAGTCTGCAAGTACTGGTGGCGCCGACTTGCTCGAAACTTTGTGGGTGCATATAATTTTTGCAAATTAAAAATAAGAAATTGAAAGTGTATTAATTCACTATAAGTGCATATCTGCATAAAAGTTTTATTTGATACAAAAAAATTAAATAAACGAATAAAGAATAGTGTGAACTGTGAAAGTTAATATTTCATATTAAATACTATTTATTCAATGTAAACGTTTGTTGACGAATGTGGTTAGCACTGATAAACTCATCTGCTACTTCATCAATGCAGATAGATGACGTTATTTCACGATGAGCGTGTATAATTGCTGTACTATTTAGTCGCATTTGGGTAGATGTTGACCTCGTGTATGTTTTTAAGCGACGCAAACTAGAAAATGATCGTTCAGCGGTACACGTTGAAACTGGGACAGTTAATATGAGCTTAATCAATTTGCAGAACTCTGGCAAAATTTCTCTCAGTAATTTATCGTCTTTAAAACTCACCACTTCATCAAAATCAGAAACGTTTTGCTTTCGAGATTGTAAAATTTCTAAAAACATTGTTTTGTGGAGCAATAATCTTTCTTTATCAATGTCGTCAGCGTAAAAGTTTAGCAGGTACTCATCGTCTTCTTCATCAGATTTACCAATTACAAATCGTTCTGCGATTTGCAAAAATTTGCTGCAGTAGAGTCCGATCTAGCAGTTAAACTTGTCACAACATTATCAATCAGTTCAAAGAACTGTTGCCTGTAATAATCCATTACATTAACAAATTTGTGACTCTCTGAACCATCATCAAGTCGTCGGGGAACACGTCGCTGACGAGGAAGTTTTGGTTGCTCTAATTCAAGAGAATCGGCTTTTTATTGATAGTGTTCCAAAACTCTAAAAGAAATCTTGATCTCTGAAGGACTGTATCACTGTTTTTAAAGATGTAAGCATAGAATAGCCTTTTGAAATGACAAGGTCTTCTTCTGAATAGTTGTATTAGCTGTATCGACGTGGCCAAAAACTTTAACCAATGCGTTGATGTAATAAAAAAAGTCAAATGATTCTAAGTGTGATACGAAACCACTAGCTTTTGCTCCAACTTCATTTCTTTCGGATATTGCTACTTCTGACATAAAATTGATAAGACTTGAATAATTTGTAAGAATTGAATTCATAGAAACAAATCTAACTGTCCATCTAGTTGGACAAAATGGACGAAGGTTTCCTCTTTTGGTGCCTTCTTCATATTGAAGTTGCGAAAATATTCCTAGTCGCTTTGGAGAATTACGGACAAATGTAATCATTTCTCGAGCAATGTTTAAAGCGTTGCGGCAACCTGTTTGAAGTTGAATGCTATCCTGAACAACGAGATTTAGATTATGGGCTAGGCAATGTACAAAAATGGCTCTAGGTTCCAACGCAGTAAATTGGGTTCGGACACCAGTCACTGCACCAGACATATTTGCAGCTCCATCAAAGCACTGACCACGACAAAATTTAACGGGCATATCAAATCGTTGAAGCACGTCAATAATTATTTTCAGTAGTGTTGCAGACTGGGTATTTGACGTTTCATAAAAACCAAAAAATTTTCTTCTACATCATAATCATTGGATACGTATCGAAAACAGATTGAGACTTGTTCCTTGACGGCAATGTCACTGGTTTCGTCAACAATAATCGAATAGTATTTTGCTTCTTTAAGTTGTGCAATAAGATGTCTAAGAACTTTATGGCTAATTATGGTAAGAATTTCGTTGCTGATATCGTGAGACAACCATTTGTATTTATCTCTAGCCAACCATTTCTTAAGATTGGGGCAGTCGGTAGCTCTAAGGTTTAACAAAGTTATTAAATTACTATTTTCATCGGTATGTCCACGAATAGCTAATCCTTGAAATGCCAAATATTTAATTGAAGAAATGATTTTAAGTAGTGCCTCTCGCGCTTCTAACATTTCTTGTTTTTACGGATGAGAGCTGGATTGATATATTAAATTTTTCTTTTGATTTTGAGTACGTTTTAAGACTTGCTTCTCGATGACACAATGACTTCTCATGTAGTCGAAATCTTTCAAGGGCTTTATTCCAAGACTTAAACCCAGATAAAATAAATGCTGAATCTTTTTTGTTGAGAAAGAAAGCAGTTGTTGATCTGAAGCTAGCTTACATATTTTGCATAGTACATAATCAGTTTTAGTATCACAATTTAAGTCTGATGTAGGTTGTGGTTGGCAATGAACGATCCAAGGAAACGAGGACTTCCATATTTCTTTAAAAGCGCGTTTTCCTTTTGCACTACTAGCTTTATGTGTTGTTGTTGATAATGAAGTATCAATTTCCATCAACTTAGGAGGAGGTCCTGATAAAGCATCAGCACTAACACTAACATGAACTGTTTCGGAAGCTGTTGAAGTTGACGCTCTCGGCGACAGTTCAGCTGCCACCGATTGTTTTGTTTTCTGATTACGAATTTGTCCATACTACTAAATATACAAGCATAATTAAAAAACCATGGACCGACTACCTACTTACGCAAAATTGAATTAGTTTCGAAATCACGTCGTTCACTTGAAAGTATACAATTAAAATATCTGTTATAGATACACAGCATACACTGAACACTCCTAAATATCAAGATACAAAATAGATATATGCACAGCTAGCACACAGCGTACACTCAAAACTAATAAAATCAAGATACAAAATAGTTCTGTGCAATAGTGCAATCACAACCTTATCGTTCTCGGTCGGTGTTTTTTATCACAGTCTGCACCACTGCAGTTTGCACTTTTGCAATATGAACAGTGAAATGAGATGGTGGGATAAGGGTATTAATTTTGTTTATTATGCTGAAGTATAAACAAAAGTAAAACAAGAAACACAATATACAAAAAATCATTTTGTAATCATATAGAAATTAAAGCAAAACCGTGCAACTATTAAAGTAATTCAGCTCCTATGCAATTTATATGGTTGAATAGAAAAATTGTAATTGTAATTGCCTTTGACTAGGTGTTTTAGATATAGATTAATTTAACATTTTGTATGTATAAGTACCTTTTATGACATTTTAAAAAATCGCAAATTATTGCAGACCATAGTTGTTTTATCGCGTAAATGCTGCACCAACGACGTAAGGCTATTGACGCAAATGCAGTTACAGGTAGGCATTTTGATTTTTGCAAGTCAGTTTCATAAACATAATTTAAAAAAAATAACTTTAGCCACATGTATCATCAAAATCTGTTTATATATATATATTAATTCGTGTTCTTCCCTACTCAATTTTTTACCCTCCTTTAACACTGATTATTTTTCGTTTTTTTTTTAAATAGGTATTAGAGATGTTACATGCAACTAGAAAGCCAAAATTGCAATTGAAAAATTAGAATAGCAAAATGATCGTAGTTCAAGAAACCGAAAAGAATGCTATAATCCGCTTAACTGTTTATACTTTACATAAAGGAAATGTTTTCTTAGTAAAGTTAGCCTGCCTTCCTGCACTGTAGAAAATGTAAAATCCGCACAATGTGGTACTGATGATAACGGCAAATGCAGGTAAATAATTCTAAGAAAAACCTTTGGAACATCATTATTTAAACGGTTTTACAATCATGTTTGTGTAAAGTTTAAAATCCCAACGAAGTATGTTGAAGTTCATTGAATGGAAGTTCGATTGTTTCCTATACTTATACAAATTTATGGAAACATTATTGTGGGTGCAAGGAACCCGCAAAATAAATATTGTGGGTTCCAAAGTTGCTCGAACCCGCAAAGTCGGCGCCGTTGATAAGCGTAAATTGTTCAAGAAGTAATACAAACTATTTTTGTGCTTAATTTCTAAGACCAATTGCGGCAGTTGCTGCAATTTAATGAAAATAAAAATCACAATAACGCAAAAGCTATCAGAATTTATTCAAAATCGAATTAATAGTATTGTTTAGCAAAACGCCGACGGGCAAATTGCACTGCACATAATAATTTAGAATATGTCAGTACTTGCAGACTTTTGTTTAGAAGCAAATATCTTCAAAATCGTTTACTTTAGCACTATAAAATAGTTTTACTTTTTCGACCAAAAATGACTAAAGAATTTTAAAAAAATTAATGCTCCAGTTTAAACACTTCAGAAATGGGTAAAACTTTACATTATTCCTTTCACAACCCACAAAACAACAAAATGCAGGCATTTTATTACAGCCGTTATTTTCCTTATAAAACGTTTGTAAAGATGAACATTCTTTAGTAACTAAATGTAAACAAACTATTTGTATGCCCCATCTTCGCCATATTGAAATTTATGTGACAGATAACAAAGATATCTATAATTCGCTGTTTTTGAATTAGTGCCATCTAGTAACAAAAAAAAACAGAAGTGGCAAATATTACAGTTTTCTAAAATCACCAGATACTTAAAAATGTACTAACAGATGGTAATATCACAGAGCTCTGTCGGTAACAATATATCACAAAATTACGAATAAATAAAAGATTATGCAATTTATTACTAGATAACGTTTATTACATTAATTCAATGTATGTGGAAAATGTCTAATTTTTCGAAAATTAAATTAATTTTGTTGTAAAATGATTTTAATATTCGGGGTATAATTAAAATAACTTACTAAATTTGTGGATACTGTTATAAATAAAATTAGCAAACACATTAGTTGCATATTTCAATGTTAAAAATAAATAAATCGTATTATTTCCAAAGTATCTCACCTAGGTAGGTATCATGCACTTTGATTATTAAATTTTGTTCTTTGTTGATGTGTTCCAAGAAGTTGTATCGCCACTTAGAATTGACACCTTAATTTATTGGTTCTTCATAGTCTCTATAAAGATTTGAAACACTCACTAAAAATATGTAAATATTAAATAAGAACTGTAAGAATAAGATATAATAAATACGTAGAATCACTTTTATATGAAATGTACCACCCAGAAAAGATAATGTTACGAATTTTGATTAAATATTGTTTTAAACTTTGCAAAAAAAAATCAAGAAAAACTAATGATTAAAAACACAGGGTGTCTCATCAATTTGAGCATAGGACATGTTAGTATGTATCGAAAGAGGATAACAAAAGACATCGATTGATCATTAAAAACATAAGGTGTCCCATTTGAATTAAGCAAGTTTTTGAGGTCGAAAGTTGTTCATATTGGCACGAAAATTTTCATCACATGCAATTCGAATTTCCATTCATATGAGAGTTACTGTAGCATATCGACAATTGTCACAACTAATTAGGAACTAAAATATTGATATAATCTTGAGATATGAACGACAACAATTCAACATGATTTTAATTTTTTTTCCAAAAAATCGATATAAGTAAAAAACTACGTCATTTTTTGGGTATGGTATAGTAATTAAACTACACCTTAAATTTTAAGTAGAATCTGAAAATAAAAAAAAATAGCATGTTCCATTTGAAATAAGAAAGTTGACCGAAAATATTTTGTCTGAGTTCAGTGATGTCGAAAACAGGTGCAGCACTATTTTCAGAAAATGAATCGAATTAGTTCTCCATATACTTTTAATGCACGCTTGATGTGCTGGACCCTGTATTCTGAATCAGAAACATTTTTCTTTTCCTCGCATCTGCATTCTCGTAATTGTGGTTGTTTAAAAATGAACTGATGAACGGTTTCCCCAACAGGAATACATATGTACCATATTTGTTGCAGAGGAATAATTCCCTACAATTAATGCGCATTAGTGCAGTACATGTTCTGGTTATGTTGTGTTTGTTTAATTGTTAAGGCGAAACCTGAGATATTCTATTACCCTTCTTTCCTCAGGCAGCCTAGACGAGGGGTACCTTTTGGCTTTAAATATTTTTCAACCTTATCAAAATTGACCCTTTTATTTAAATCGAATAAAAGTTTAATGAAACTTATTTTATCCCCATGCTTGTGTTTTATTTCATTGCTGACATTACCACGTTAATCACTGTCCTATAGCCATTGTTAGGTATATTATCCTGGATTCAACGTAGACGTCTTTGGTTAGCTTTTCCCGTTTTTCGATCTGTCAAGTTCGCTCCGGGTTTAGTGGTGGGCTATTCAAATCTTGCTTTTACAAGTGCCTCGGTTACGTTTGTTACATTACAATATTAACCACAAAATTTAAATATACAACCTAACGTATTTTTATGCATTGTTATTCTGCATCAATTAAAATATAAGCACTTTCCATGTCTTCTCAAAATAGTCGAGTTCAGTTCCATAATCTGTTAAAAGTACGAAGGTGTTTTTGAAATAACTACGTAAAACTTTGCTTGACTTAAGATTAAGATACATCAAAAAATGATCTGGGATGAACTGACTGGCTGAATTGCAAAGAGATACCAAGCGTAATGGGAGAGGAAACAAAGGCACACTCAGAAAAAATTAATACTTAATATTAATTAACAACTTGCTGGCAAATACTTGCATTCAATAAGAGAAACATTAGGACTATTACAGATCAAATCATTGGACAATGCTCACTAAAAAATCACATACAACAGATGGATATCCCAAAAGCAGATTCAATACATAGACTACGCAGCAAGAAAGAGGAAACGTGTTCTCATGTAATTTTTTACTGTACAGCTTTAGAAAATAAACAGTGTAACATTTTCGTGCTTTGATGCCGCTTCAGAAATACACTACTCTAATAAAATGAAATGACCTATTCTAATCCAAATAAAAAATCACAGAATGCAGACAGTAAAATAAGCAGAAGGTGGGTTGCTGAGGGATTCCGAGACCAACTGCAACTTGCTAGGTAAACCCATTTCAATGGTAAAACCAAACTAAAACCAAATCAAGTGGAACTGTATCTAAAAAACGAGACAGTCTGTCTGAACTTGAAAAATCCATGAAAACTACTACACGACAACTTTTAGGAGTATTCAGGCACAAGATTAAGAAAAGTTTATATTTTTTTTACTAAAACAATTTTGTAGGTTAAGTTTTAGTACTAGCGCCATCTAATAGCAAATTCACAAAAAAACATTGCAGAAACTGCAATTAGTAAAAAAAGTAACAGAGGTGGCTGCCATCTAGTTTTCTTCAATCCGTAAACAACATTAAAAAATTTAATACCAGATGGCTCCTTAGCACCAACTCCATCGGTAACATTTCCATCAATAAAAATTTAAAATTCAAATAAAAGGTTTCTGAATTTATTACTAGATTGCGCTATTTGCAATCAATAAATGCAGGCAACTTACAATGTTCAATTTAGAAACAACTTTTGAAATTTTGAAAAATTGTTTAGTATTGGTTATAACAAAACTCAAAATATTACAATCATTAAAGCAATTTATATTATTAATCACAAACCAATTGTCTCTAATTTTAATAAAAATTGGATACTAATATGTATTACAATATCGTGTTTAATTTATTTCTAGTCAGTTTAAAATAAAACTTACCTAAACTCAGAACTAACACTTCTAATTCTGTCAAGGATCTTCACTCTGTTTTGAATGCGAATTCAAGCTTCTTATCACATTGAATACCACATCCGACCATCCAGCTTAAAGGTAAATGCGCGACCTCGAATCCACCACCATGCTTTTGTTCGTACTAAAACTATTTATATTAATGATTTGTAAAGAATTATTAATTGTTCAATAAAAGAAGTTGATATCTGATAAGTTAAAAAAATATAGTTTTATTAATCAAAGATATTAATCTCCACCGTTCCTTACAATTATCGTTCACTGGTCTGCAGGTTAGTTGATTCTTTTTTGAAAAAAATTACTTGAATTTACTTAAAAACGATAGCATGTATTGTATGTGCAGACCTTTTCCTTGATTGCAAATGCAAACTCTTCAAAACTTACGAAAAACATAAAAAGAAACATTAGAATGTACGAACAAAAAATTAAATTTTAGTTAAATACGCTTATAAAGTGCACCTATTCCTTTATTACTTATAATTAAAATTAAATCACTACCGGTTTTGACATGACACCAAGGTGTAGTAATCAAGCCAACACAGCAATTCGTAATTAAATTTAATATAGAGCAATATGTACTAGCAGTGCACCATTGCTAAACCATGCAGTATCATTAAAACATTTTAATAGAAATAAACACAAAATCAAAATTCTACCACAACCACGACAAAATCCTTCTTATATCAACCAATTTAAATCAAAACATTGGTGATAACTTGAAAGTTTGAGCCAATTTTATAGGTACTTTAAGATCATGCGACGCATTAAAATTCTTACTTATGGTTTAGCGATGGCGCACTTACGTATTGCTCTCAAGTTTTCAAATTTTTTAAAATGCAATTATATGACCCTTCAATGAAGTATTAACAAACATGTATATACATATACAAATTTAGATAAAGAAAAATAGGTGTTACCTGATTTACCTGGATTTTTAGATCTTCAAATTTAATTTGATCGATAAAAAAATCACTGTAAATTCAAAACTATTTGAATTTGTGAAACAGTATCATAAGATTTTAATCTGAAATAATACTGCCCCAAAATTTTTCTGAGTACCTACTTAAGTTTCAACATCTCAAATTAATAACAAACTTTGGTAAGACATAAAACCGAGCATTAAAAATGACTTTACGTTATGAACTCATAATAAGGGCGAAAGTGCATCCAGGTGTTCTTTTGTGCGTGTACAGAAGATAATGATTTGCATTAAAACATTCAATCATCGTTACAGTTATCTGTTGGCATTACTTAGTTTAATAATTTAGTAAATAATAAAACTTTTTTTAATAAATTTTTTAATCACACGTGAGAATTAAAACTCGCAGTAACATATTACTCTCAATACAAATAATAACGTAACAAACAATACTACAAATGCTTATCTTGTGAAATGCGTTTCAAATGCCACAAAAAATTCAATGTAATAAGATGATGGCTGACTACTATTTACATGCTTCCGAGTTTAAATCAGTTTTTTTCCAGCCACACGTTGAATTAGGCTCGGTAAAACGTTAATTTTTCAGTTAACCATTTTTTCATTATCATCATGATAATTGCATGACTTCGATCTCGATTTAGAAATTATAACAATGAATTTTTTCATTTTTCTCAGTAACGTAGTACACTTTGATCTTATTGTGGAAGTTTTTAACAAGACCTTCCTGTTGTCAATGTTCTTCCGCTATTTGAAACCTACCTTTATAATAAGACAACTGCTTAATTTTCTTGTTAAATGGATATTTTCTTCAACAGCTGCAAACACCTTTTGCATTGTTTCGTTGTTGCTTTTGAATGTAAACATCATCTTACGACTTCTTCAACACACTTATCGATGGTAGATTTAGGATACTGGCTTGTTTTATGAGGTAAGTTAAATTTACTACCTTACTTTGTTTTGATGTACTTTCCTTAGCAATCACTTCGACTGTTTTGGCGGAAGGACCCGTTGCTTTCGCTGTTCTTTCAAACAAATAATTTCACGAACTTGACTGTGAACAACAAGGTAAAGTTAGCCACAACTGAATCACAGCCACGACCTTGACGTCACACATTCAGTATGCAACTATTGAAAGTATACCAATGTAAAATGTTCGGCATTTTTTAAATTCAACTTTGAAGTAGAGAATAAATATATATTATACAAATTTTTTGAAACTAGTAAATAAAATCCTAAATCTACGCAGTAAACCAATTTTAATTATTTATTTTATTCTATAAAATTTTAAAAATAATTTGAATATTATCATTTTCACGGTCTTGATTTAATTAAGTCGATAACTTCGTTCCTGTATAAAACAAAACGACAAAACTTGGCAAATATATTGTTTATAACGTACATTTTTATTCCTCAAAGTTTAAACAAAATTGTCAAACTTGAATAGCTTACTTGATAAATATTAAAATTGTTACAAATCAGTCTTCATTATGAAAATTTGCATTTTTCATTACAACCTGAACATTTAGCTATAGGACACTATAGTATTGTTTGATAGGTAATTACATTTTACATTTGTTGTTGATATAAAATACAGGGTGTTCCATTTAAATTAAGCAAGTTATTGCGGTTCAAAACATTTAATCTTATTTTGTAAACATGATGTATATGATAATGAATTTTTCACAAGCTCTACATAAAACCTTATCAATTGATAAACTTCAGTGCAAATTTAGTTTGAAGAAAGAGAATAGTTGCTGAGATATGAATCGGCAAAATTGTGACGACTTTTTCATAAAATAAAAAATATCTCAAAAACCTTTAGGTTTAAGTAAGGTAAACCTCTATAAAATCCTTTCTTATTTTGTTTGTAAAAACTGAAAATGTAATAATATACAGGACATTCCATAAGAAAAAACACAACTTTGATACGTTCTGTGTATTTTGGAACACCTGTATATTTCAAAAATAATTTTAAAATATTCCTCCGATAAGTCTCTATCCATCCCAGATATATTTTTCCAATTTTATTGAAGAATTTGGCTGTAATATTCCGTGTCGTATACCGTGAATAACCCTGTATATCACCTGAACCTGAGTCAACGCTTGAATATTATCCTGACAGTGAGTGTAATGAATCTCGTACTGAAATATTGTCAAAGAATAATGCTGATAATCAAACCTTACCAATAGAAACTAATTTAAGTTCATCCACGTACCTAGTTTGCCCATCCCTCAATGACAATTTTCAAATTGAAAACTGCAATATCAGAAATTACGAGCAATTTATGAGCTTTTGCAACAATCTATTTCCGATTTTTGAGGCACATCTTTCAGTAGAAATTTATGTGGAGGGAGGACACTAAAAACGTGTGTTCTTAGCCCCCCATCCACCACTGTTAAAAATTATTCAAATTTTAATTTTTCTTTAGTGGTTTATGTATTTTTTCATAAACACATAAGTTATTTTACATTGCTATCTATTTACATTCACTTATTATCACTAGATTGAATATAGTTCGTACGCGCCCCGTGTATGTACGTACGCTCGTAATTTCCGACGGACGGTCCTTCGAGTGCAGACGTTTGGGCTCGGTGATGCGGTCTGCGAGCCGTGATGGCTGCTCACAAAGAATCAACCGTCAAGCCTGGAGTGTAGTGCCTTCGCACTGGATCTGCTGCGTGACGGGGCAGGTTGCTTCCATGCGGCGCTGGATTAAACCGTGATGTACTCTCTTCGTCGCTGGCTGGGGTGCCTCCAGTTTTCGCCGGTTTGGCGGCAGAGGCGTCACCAATGATGGCACCGGGGAACGCCACAGGAAGGCGCGTACTCCATGGCGGAGGTACTGTTGCCCCTTGCGTTGGTTTCTCTCCTACGCGTGCCGTGTCGGGTGAAGCACGTCAACAGGCAGGATTAAGATAGGTGCGGCACGCCGCCTTATTGTCCTAGCGGCTAGGTTAGTCACGACGGCCGACGGTAGTTTAGACCGGGTTATACACGCCAGTCAAGACACTAATATCGGGTGAAGTCACGCCAGTGAGGGCTTGATACAAAAACATCACTCGAGCGTCGGCACTTTGATGTTGGATCGGAAAATATTTTTTCGCGCACTCGCGGTGCGTCTACTTTTATTGACAATAACAATTGAGCGGCTGTTTAGATTTTGTACGGAGTATACGATTTCTTCCAGCGGCACATTCTTTCTTTTTTAAGGAATTTCAATAAACGCAACGAAAATAACAAAAAATTTGTTTATTTATAATAATTACAAATGTGTAATTTTAATAATTCCTTTATGCTGATTTTTTGTTTGTCGTTTATTTTTTGTGTTTTAAAATTTAACAAATTTTAAGATTATTATTATTATTTCTCATCCTGGTGTACAGACATAAGAAAAATTTTAATGGGAACCGGAATCGAATCAAACGACACCTCTTCTAATTCAATTAGAATTTGGTGCCCTACATTATTACCTACAGCTGAAATTGGGAATATTTTACAAACATGTACAAACACAAACACTCTTCTCAAACCTTGTGAAATTTTTATGTTGTTAAGAAATCCATATAGTGGGGTGCGCGTATAATAAATCTGTCAACTACCGTTGTAAATGACGAATTAATTTTTTGTTTGTGCCTATCCGATTTTGCTTATTTTAGATCGAATGAATTAAGCTTATATTTTTTGCGCTACAATTTTTAATTTATTTTGCAATTCGAAGAACTACAAAGAGATGTAAATAAAAGTGAATTTGTAATAGGTAATTAAAGAATACGACAACGTATTTGTCGTTTAAACGTTTGTAATACATCGATGTACACTCATGAAATTTAAAACTTGGACACCACAATTTCTGTAAACAAAAGTTTGCACATTGTGAAGCGGGCTTAAGGGTATCATTTACAATTCCAACAGCAGGTAGTCTCAGCAGGGGTTATCTTATAGAAGGACTGTAGAATGAATCATTACACTAAGCACGTTTTAGAAAATAGGTAATTTACGTTGCTTACTTAATTTTTTTCTTTAAAGAATATATTTGAAGGTAACATGGTTATTTGGGTTGACTGATTATTACTTATTTTTAAATAAATCTAACCTACTAATTATTGTAAGTTATTAAAAAAAATCATTAAACTCTCTATTCATAATATTTAGTCCTTACAAAATGTATATTTTATGACGTTTAATTTTTTCTGTAGTTAATATAAAAAGTGAAAATAAAAACTAAGGCAATTCTTATTGTCAACGTATATATTTAGTTTTTTGACAAGAATTTATTACATAATTATAATTAAGATACCAAGTTATAGTTTAAAATTAAATGAAAACTTTTTTTTTTAAATAAAGGTATTACTATATAAATAAATATAAGAAATCAATAATGGGTGTGACCTCCATTATTATTGATACATTCTTGGAGGCGTCTGCTCATTGACGCTATCAAGGTATCAATATAATTAATATTAATCGTTTCCCATGCGGTATCCGCTGACAGCCTAAAATTCAACAAATAATCACAATACTACTGATAATCTAAAACAAGTTCAGTTAAAGTGGTGCGCCACTGATCGAATGCTTCAAACAGAGAAGTTTGTGTCGCTTCGCACGAAACAAACAAACAGGATTTTATCATTGAGTAAAAACTTTATAATCAATGATTTTATGTTGCAAGATTAATAAATATGCGCAATTACGAATATTATACATACGCGAGAACGTATACTAAGTATCAAAAATCCACGTTAAAAAAATTGGTATCGAGCATCTCTGACTTACATAATGTAGTATACTTGAAAAGCTTTCACACGCAAAATTACTTAAATGTTATTGTCGTTACCTACATGCACAATGACGTATTTCTCTTATAGTCCGTTCAGTCTCATCTGGCGGTTATAGGATTATAGTGTAGGACGTTCGTTTTTGTGTTCATTGTTATACATCACGCCCTTAAAATACTTTCCATTCTATGCTATAGAAAAGAGAAACAAAGATAGTTATACACTGTCTCAGAGGTAGTGCGTGCTATTCTTGACAGTGTATTCAAACTTGATTTTTAATAACTAGGTAATAGAGTCCAATTTTGAATGACCGACGAATTGTCTACATCTTACAAATAATCCAGAAGTTCTCAAAATTCTACTCGATTTTTTTATTTAAATATTATTATATCCTTACACAGAGAAAAGTATTTTTTTAATTATAAATGCAAAAAAAGTTAAGATTTGATATAATTTTTTAATTATTGTAAAATATTTCTGCCTGCAATAAAAAAATGCACTGTAAACAGTATAATATATATTAGGAATATTAGTACAAAGAGCAATTTTACTTGATTTGTGAGCAAACCAATTAAAAAATGTGAAACGTACAAAAACATATGAAATAAATTTATATATAAAACGAATTCTAAAACGTAATACAATAAAATTACTGGATCGTTTTCCAATATTTCAATGCGGTGTGACAGTAATTGCTGTTTTAAAATAGAATATAAATAATAATAAATAAAGAAATTATACATCCTCATCCGAGTCACTTAAATTATCAAAAATGTCTTCGTCTTCACTATCTTCACCGTTGACCGTAAAAATCAGAGGTCGTACTTCATCAATTATTTTTCGCGGTCGAAAGTGTCTTTTATTATACTTTCTGTGTGTTGGATACATCTTCTCCAGGTATCAGCGGTTATTTTATTCAGGGCCTCATTCCAAGTACTTAGAACGTGTTCTTCTCTTCCAGATGTAGCTCCAATACATTTGTCATAATATTCCTTACAAATGCCCCATACCAATTCAATTGGATTGAAGTGGCAATGATACGGGGCAAACGTAGGACTTCGTGACCATAAAACAAAGCTAAATTGTCGATGACGTATTTATTACCATCTTCGGTTGCATTTTTTTAACTATTTCAAGTAATTCGGCTTTCAACATAGAATACTCAAATTCTATATTCTTACTAAACAACCAATCAATAATCTGGTTTTATTCCAGGAAGTCGAGGGTTTTGGTCAGTTTTTCTAGAATGGTAGCTTGCATTATCTAAAATAATGATAGACGGTTTTTCTAGTCGCCACAGTACAGATTCTTCAAACCATTTTTCAAATAACTCAGAATTCATGTTATCGTGGTAATCGTAGGATTTATTTTGTGTGCCAAAAATTAAACTGCTTCCCTCAACAAATCCATTTATATTACCCGCGTGAACAATTACGTAACGTTTACCATTTGATGTCTTGGCTGGTTGTTGTAAACTCTTCGAACTTGCGTCCTGCCAACTACGTTTAGAATTTCCTTTACTAAACACCCATGTTTCATCCAAAAACAAACTGCTTTGAATTTTTGGAGTTGACATTTTTAAATATTTTCTTAAAAGACGTTCCTCATGGACACAACATGACTTTGTTCACATAAACCGAGTCTATGGTTTGTTTTCTTAAATCGGAAACCCATATGCTTTAGTAAATAAGATAAACTAGTTCTTTTATTTCACAAACACTTTTCGTCTTGATTAAAGCCAATAGAGAATCTAAGGAAACGTGTTCTTTTTACGTACATTTCGTAAATTAACTCACGAATAGTTTGTTTTTACTATCTGGTAGATCGATAGAACGGATTTTATTTATCTTCCTTTTACTGGTTCTAAATCAACACATTCATTTCTTAGATTGCACAGTCTTTGTACGGTTCTGAGTGAAATTTGTAACGAGTCCGCTGTTCTTTGCTGAACTGCAAATACAGATAGTAGAGGACCACCGCTTTGTTTTCTTCAGAAAAATAGTCAAACACGTTTAGCACTAACTCACGGCATTGTTTTGTCAACTTCTTTGGCATCTTGCAAAATTTTGAATTAAATCAACCGCACTTGTATAAGTTACACCAACAACTAACAATTAACAATAAATAATAATAACAAGAATAATCACAGCAATCGATACTTAATTACTAGAATGACATTATTATAATTACACCTATTAATGTTATGGAATTTCAAAATAAAGAGTACTTTCACTATATAATTAAAACTATTAATGTCACGTGACAACAAATATCTCAGTAATTACTCCTTAGAAATAAGAAAGTCTATGTAGGTGATGTACCCTTTTGGCTGGATGGATTAGGCCCAAAAATTAATCAGATCTGGGCATTTATAAATAACATCTACATGCCAAGTTTCATGAAAATCGGACTTGTGGTTT
Source organism: Abscondita cerata (assembly GCA_030710515.1). Classification (NCBI taxonomy): domain Eukaryota; kingdom Metazoa; phylum Arthropoda; class Insecta; order Coleoptera; family Lampyridae; genus Abscondita; species Abscondita cerata. The sequence goes on from JALBCR010004122.1 coordinate 26,770, forward strand.
AGCCGGAATCTTGTTTACATACGTGCGGACGGCCGGTCGGCATAAAAACAAAATTTTTTTTTGCTTCTTTGTAACATACTAACTCTACTTCGTCGGAAAAAGTGAAAAAAAAGAGGGGTTAAAATTTTCGGTTTAGAAATCGTCGCATAACTTCCCATCGTATACTATGATGTGGAGTAAAAAATCGAGTAGAATTTTGAGAACTTCTGGATTATTTGTAAGATGTAGACAATTCGTCGGTCATTCAAAATTGGACTCTATTACCTAGTTATTAAAAATCAAGTTTGAATACACTGTCAAGAATAGCACGCACTACCTCTGAGACAGTGTATAACTATCTTTGTTTCTCTTTTCTATAGCATAGAATGGAAAGTATTTTAAGGGCGTGATTTATAACAATGAACACAAAAACGAACGTCCTACACTATAATCCTATAACCGCCAGATGAGACTGAACGGACTATATAGCACTCTTAACGGGTTCACCCCGAAATAAAATGAGATATATGAGATCTATTCATTCGTTGTCTGCCTCAATCCCAAACAAATGTATGTTCAAACGAGCAGTCGCACACCTTCCGGTTGTAAATAGATGTAGGAGAAGATAAACAAAACACCGCAGATGGCCTTCCTTGATATAGTAATGGCTGTCTGGTAATGATTTCCAAAGGCGTCCTTCAGATAGATATGGGTCAAGAGGTCGGAAAGCATCCGAAACAGTAAATAGGACGAGAAACATAAATTCGCGCATAAAATAAAATATTAGAAAAAAATTGTCACAAGTTGTCAAAAAACATCACAGGATGCACCTTCTTTGTTTAACCGAATGTTGAAACACAATATTTCTATCAAGTTTGGGAAGAACTAGTCACTGGGCCGTATCCAAATACAAAGTTTTGGCTGTATTATGTACTAATATTAATAATTGATCAAAAATTACGTTTTTTTTTAAATTATCAAATAGCTGACCCGATAGATATTACTCTGTTTTCTTGATCTGTGTTACAGGATTTGGAGTTATCCCACAATTGGCTTTTTCACGGAATTATTGTGTGTACAACGCTGATCGAGTTGTCCTGCTGAATCAAATGAATTTGCAAAAAGTTGTAGTCACTATCTGTCGTTGGAAATAAGGAACTTCTTTGATAGTGTATTGGACCATGAATCTGTAAAATTAAATTAATGTAATAGAGGTAAGTGTTAAGTGTTTGTACCGCTATGTGTCTGACAAAAAAAAATCGTTGGCAGCACTGTCATTTATTTTCCCATTTTAAACAATTAAAATTTAAAAAAACGAACACACTTTCCAAAAAAGAAAATACAAATACAATAATATCATAATCAGAAGGAAAAGTGGAAAATGAAGGAAAAGGAAAAAGAAAGGCATGCAAAGACAATAAATAAAATTAGGAAAAAATGAGGCATAAGCCTAAGAAAAGATAAATTAAATAAACGTAAAATGGGAAGAGAAATGTAAGAGACTGAAAGCAACTATTTATCCTATAGAAAGAACAATGCAAATATAGAGAAGCAAAAAGAATTTAATAATAAAGTATTACAAGTAAATGAAAAATAAAACAGAAGCGTGAAGTTAGGTAGTAGAAGATATATGAAACAATGGGTGGAGGGTGACAATAGACTATAAGTGCAGAGCAAAGGAAAGGTAAAGAAATGGTAGAAACTAAATAAAAAGGACAAGATATTTTTGGAACCTGTCTGGAAAATATTTTTGGGAATAAATGTGGAAGGACTGGGAGAATGGAAAAGAAAGCTCCCAGAGGTAAATGTATAAATAAAATGTGTAGTTTGCTGAAAGAACAGAGAAGAGTAGAAAGCAAAAGGATGAACAGTTGTTGGAGTGCAAAAAAGTGTAGAAGGGAAGAAGATGTAAAGGAGAAGCAAAAGTAAGAAAGGGCAAACAGATATGTAGAATTACAAAAAATATGGAATAGAATTAGAATTATTTTTATTTTGAGTTTGAATATATAAATATTGAACATACATATACAATTTCAATGGTGAAATAAGTTAATAAATTAAAATTTTTTCTGATAAAAACTAACAAGTCCTACGCCTATGTATAACAGGTAACATATACAATAAAACGGGGCACCACAAGTGTCTTTGAAATACATAAATAACTAAATCTAAATCTTTGCCCACTAACCAATGATACAGTTCGCCAGATAATGAAATCAATATTTATGAATCTTTAAGATTAGTGCAACGTATGCACAACTTCTATTAACAATCATTTTAGTTTTTTTTTAAATATTAAATAGCTGTTAATCTTTTTACGTATGTAGATAGAAAGTCATATATTCTTGTACCAGTATAAGATAGCTAGATTCAAAAAGTGAAGAATTATGCTTGATAATATTAAAATTATATTTTTTGAGAGTATTATAAAGATGATATTTTTTGTTGGTTGATGCTATAGCATTATATTTATTATAGACCAAACATAATATACTGTAGATGTAGATACTATAGAAAGTCAACAACTTATGTTTCACGAATATACGTTACAAGCAACATAATGTTTTAATTTAAATATAACTCAAAGAGCTTTTTTGCAAGATCTGTTTGTGAAGTAACATGGTGCTCCTCTCCAGATTATTATATCATATTTTAGAATCGAAAAGAAGTTTCCATAATACATAGAAAAAAGAATATTTGTATTATTGTATTGCTATGTAAATCGAGTCGAGTGCACTCGTTTTATTTGTCGAAGAAATTGGTTTGTGTATAAATTAATTATTTAACTGCCGAAACTTAAACATTGTAATTGCATTGTATCAAGTTTGTATCAGTCTTTTCGTTGAATGTAATTTTCGAGGCTCTATCAACTTGAATTCATATTTTTAAATCCCCGAGCTTATCCCAATCAACCGAATGCCTTCGACTGCCCGTTGTAACTTGTCTTCCTTTTTTTACCTCTCGTCGTCTTTAATGTCTTCCACTACCTTTTTCAAAATGTTTTGCATTTTTCTTTACTCACTTGTATCCATTCTAACACATAGCGATTGTTTGTAATCTTTGACATTAAACTAGTTCGTTTCACTTGTAGACTTTTAACCTTCGTGAAGTTTTTAATAAATGTGTATCGTCTAAAAACCCGCACATAAAGTTGTTTGTTTTATTATACGGAAAATAATGCTAATAACACTCATTTTCACAAAATGTCAATTTTGCATTCTTTTAATTACCATTACAAATAAAAAAATTTTATATCATAAACAATTTTAATTTTACGCCTAATTCAAATAGAAACATTTATTATAATAAATAAGACAATGTAGAATCTTCTACAGATTTACTATCACTGTTGCTGTATTCAAGGGAGCGTGAAGACACTTTACTTTTCCTTCGTTTGATGACTTCTTCGTCGCTTTGCAGATTTGATGTTTCTTCAGCTAATTTTATTTTAGTTTTAGCATAATGTAACACATCTAAAAAATTATCGATTTATATAATATACAATTATAATAATAACGAGTTTGTGCTGTGGTCTTACTATATGCAGAAAAAGCTTTTTATATTATGTATTTGACATGTCTTGTTGCCGACTTCTTCAGCTTTTAATAAAGCTTTGTCATATTTAAGTGGGCACTTATATAGAGGTCAATATACCTCTGTCTTTCTTGGTGTAATCCAAGAATTGTGTACTACAGCAATATTCCTCCACCTTCTTCAGTGAATTGCATTAATACATATGCCATCACCATCTAGCAGTACCAGCACCACGATAAAATATGGATTTCCCACTTTTAACCACGTACACAGATTTAACCATAAACGCACTTTTTCCGCTCCGAGGCAATATTGTCATACCGGTAATACTACAGAATTGCCGCATGTACCGAATAATCTAACTCAACGTGCAGTATACAGAAAAGAATTATGTTGTGACTAAAACAAGTATATGAACCACGCTGTAACACAAAACATTCAAAAAATTGTGTCTGGGCTTTACAAAAATTATTTACCAAAGTATAAGTATTTGCAACAGGTATTTATACGTACTAAAAACGTGATTTTAAAACTCTCTTCTTTAGACCTATTGAGAACGTACTAATACTAACTAGCAAACGTATGTACTTTTAATTGGCTTCTACATCTCGGCTTGTTTCTATTTATTAATACTGCAGAACCTCAAATTACATGATTTGCTAAACATTATTGGGTATTAAAATACGTCTTAAATACGCATTAAGTGTTTTTGAACTGGTATTTTTTATACTAGTTTGAGACGTTTTATTTACGTGGTGCGACGTGACTCTGTTTGCTTGGTAGTAGCATTAATACCTGAGACAATGAGCGCATATCCTGAATTCATAAAAATACAAAAGAAATGGCGATTTTTAGTGAATACGACACACGGAATACAATTTCAAAAAAGAGATTTTGTGTCACAAACTGACATGAAATCAAAATTAATAATTACGTTACCCTTTTATAAAACAACATAAGTTTATTTGCTGCATCCAACTAAATTATGGTGAGTAATATCCGTTTTTAACGTAAATTTGTTTAAATGACAAAAAATAACTTGTTTAAGTTCTTGACGACAGAGAATACCATTGGGAAATCACAAACTTTGTTGAAAGTAAATTTTAGAATTTTATACAAAAATAGTTCAGTTATAATTTAAAATAAAATAATAGTTCGCGATGGATTATATAAATGTGGGTATTGATGTTGGTAAGTGAAAATCCGATTAAGACGAACATTATAAAACTCTCTCGATAACTACAATTAAAAGTTTACTAATGTTTACTAATGTTTATAAGTATAAAATAAATTGGGAACTGCTACAAATTAATCATATCGAGAATTCAAATAATTAATTACTTGGTATAAATGATGATTTTTTAAATGGTTAGTGGACATAGAAAATAAATGTAATAATTTGTAGAAAAACTTTAATTATTTGTACATTAAAAACGGTTTATGTAAAATAGGTTTTTATTAATCGTTTCTATTACAAATTACTGTTCATTGAGTATACAGACACAGCTGCAAAAAAAGGATAAACAGATTTCATGCTTTATCACCATCGCCCCTTTTCCGACAAACATCTTGAAAATGAATTTCTGAAAGATTCCACTTAAACTTCTGAGTTTATAACTATTTGACTCTTGTGAACAAAGTAATAATAGTTTATGTGGTAATTAGAAACAAGCTTTACAGTTTGCATATTGAAATGCTCCAATAAGATTTAATTACAAGACTGGATAAACACAGTACGTATAATTGTTGTAAACACGTACTCCCAACCATGTAACAATAATTAATTGCCGCAGTTCATAAGCAATATGAAGAACTTCTTTTGTTGTGATATTAAATTGTATCGAGTAGTAAAGTGCCTTAATGATCAATGACAATTTCCAAAACTGTGTTTCGGAAATCCTTATTTTCTTACTTTTTTTCGCTCCTTAATATAAGTGATTTATTAGACGTTTACAATTTGTACTTTAATGGAACTCATTAAGATACAGATTTTTCATTAATATTTAGTTTATATGCAATATAAAAGCGCCATTATACAAATATCTAATAGTGTTATGAATAAGATACGGTAACAAGATAATATGAGATAACAAGTACCTACATTTCCACTATTAAGTGTGTGTTTTTATTTATTTTTACGGCTGGTCGTAGAAAAATAATTGATTAAAATTGAATAAAATTACAAAAATCTTCTGGTAGTGTCTTAATGTCATTAAATTTTATTACAAAATATTTATTTATTTATTTATTTACAGGATAACCCCAATTAAATTAAAATACAACAAGTGTACAAGCTTAAATTAAAAGTTTATAGATACAATAGCAATTTTTACTAAACTAAAAGTAGAACATTAATTTAAACTAAGTTTAATGAAGAAAATGTTATAAACGGTAACTTAAGATATAATAACTACAATTATAAACAAAATAACATTATCAATAAATAAATACTACAAAGTCATAAATACAATAGTATTTCATATTTAATTCGTGTAGTAAGCTAGATCAATATTTAGCAGTTCCTTTTTAAATTCTGTCTTAATTTTAGATTCGTAATTATAGTAATTTACATTACAAAACGAGTTAGCTGTTCTTATTATTCTTAGAAGAGGAGAATGTTGAAGATAGTTAGTTTTACTAAAATTTACAAAGAACTGATTTGTATTACGTAAATTTTTGCAAGGAACGTCAAGGTAGATTTCATGTAGAAAAGATGTACAGTTAATAATATAATTTATATGAGAATTAAATTTTAAATTTTGTGCAAATATTACTCCTACATCTTTAATATTTACTTAGTAACTTGCAAAGGTTCACTGTCAATTTTGTATGAAAACTTTATAGGGTTATTAATAAGATAGAAAGAAATCATAAAACACTTATTTAAATTAAGTTCTAACATGTTTTGAATACACCAATTGTTAAAACGATCTAAATCTTGCTGAATCTGATGACAATCCTCAAAAGATTTGATACCTTTAAATATTTTAACATCGTCAGCAAATAAGAGAAAATTTGAATGTTTGAAGACTTCTTTAATACCATTTAAATGAATTAAAAATAGTATAGAAGCAAGATGTGCATCTTGAGGAACTTCCGAATGAACAGAAATGGGATGAGAGAAAAAACCATTGCATTGAACTATTTGAACACGATTCAAAAGATAACTTTTTATCCAAGAAAGTAATGATCCTTGAATTCCAATATTGGCTAACTTAATAATTAAAATGGAATAATTAACTCTATCAAAAGCTTTGGCAAAATCCGTGTAAACAGCGTCCATCTGTGCATTTTGTTCAAAAACTGAAAAAATAGAATGTTGATATAATAAAAGATTTGTTGTAGTTGAACGATTTGGAAAGAAACCATGTTGTTCATTAATGATCAAATTCTTAATTAAAGGAAACATTATGGAAACAATAATTTTTTCCAAGAGTTTGGGAATTTCAGAATTTTTTGTTATAGGTCTGTAATTTTTAACGTCGGATTTATTTTTGGTTTTATGAATGGGAATTACAAAACTAGTTTTCCAAAGATCTGGATAAATTCCTGATGTTAAAGACATAGAGAAAAGAATATGTAAAGGATACACTAATACGTAACAACATTTAAAAAAAAAAATAGGATTATCTGGTCCACACTTGACTTTGTCAGATAGATTATTTAGTTTTTTTAAAATATCAGTAACACTAATATATATTTTATAAAAATTAATACAATTTGATGTAGTATTTGTTTTTGATTTATATAGTTCACAATTATTAAACGTTTTATAAACAGAGCCAAAATGTTGTGCAAATAGATTTACTATTTCTTGACTAGTACAGCTTTTTGACGAATTAAAAATTATTTCAGATGGCATACAATTATCTCCTTTTTGGTTATGTATATGAGTCCAAAAATATTTTGGATTATTTTTAATTTTGTGTTGTAAAGATTCAATGTAAGATTTATAACATGAAGTAGATAACATATTACATTGGCGACGTAATTTACAAAAGTAAAATGTGTGTCTTGCGACATCTCGTGTAAACATTGACACGTGTGAATAGTATAAACTAAGAAAAATGCCAATGTGTTAAACACACACATGCCGTTACAGTTAACTGTTAAATGTTGGCATTTTTCTTAGTAATTTACAAAATTGATTGTAATAGCGTAGATCATTTGTAGTTTTAAACAATCTGTGATATACATTTTTAGTTTATATCATTTCACGCAGTTCAAACGAATACCAGATAGGAAACTTTCTTCTTGATTTAAATGCACGTTTAAAGGGAACAAAAATAGCGCAACTTTCATGCAAAATAATATAGAAACATTCTACAGCTTTATTTAAATTTAAAGATGTTAACAAACTCCAATCAATTATAGATACATAATAACATAAATCTAAATAATTTGCATTTAAAAAGTCATAATAATAATAATCATAATTGAGCGATGAGTTAACGCATTTATGCTCTAAGAGGGGGGGGTAAGGGAAAAAAAAAAAAGGGGAGGAAAAAAAAAAAAAAAAAAAAAGGAAAAAAAGAAAAAAAAAAAAAAAAAAAAAAAAAAAAAAAAAAAAAAAAAAAAAAAAAAAAAAAAAAAAAAGGGGGAAGAGGGGAAGAGGAGGGGGGGGAGAAGGGGGGGGGGGGGAGAGGGGAAGAAAAGGGGGGGGGGGGGGGGAAGGGAAAAAAAAAGGGGAAAGAAAGGGGAGGGGAAAAAAAGGGGGGGGGGGGGGGGGGGGAGAAAAAAAAAGGGGGGGGGAAGAAAGAAGAGAAAAAGAAAAAAAAAAAAAAAAAAAAGGGAGAAGGAAAAAAAAGGAAAGGGAAAAGGGAAAGAAAGGGGGGAAAAAAAAAAAAGGGGGGGGGGGGGGAGGGGGGAAAAAAAAAAGGAGGAGAAGGGGAAGGGGAAGGGGGGGGGGGGGAAGGGGGGGAAGGAAAGAAAAAAAGGGGGAGGGAGAAAAAGGGGGAAAAGGGAAAAAAAAAAAAAGAAAAAAAAAAAAAAGGAAGGAAAGAAAAAAAAAAAAAAGGGGAAAAAAAAAAAAAAAAAAAAAAAAAAAAAAAAAAAAATTTATCAGTAAAGAAGAATAGTATTTGTCTTCCGGAACAAGAATATCTAAACTACGTTCTACAACTAAATTTGTAAAATTAGAAAAAAAACCAGATCGAGCATTCTGAGGTCAGAATTTTGTATACAATTACATTGAATCATATTCCATACATTGAAACTGTCACAAAGATTATCAACAATTGCAGAGTTTCTGCCAGAGATAGATAGTACGTTGTCTTCACTAATATTCCAATATACGAGGTGTGACAATTAAGTAATGAGACTGATTCCATAAAAACAGTATTTAAAAATTATTCTACAACTCTGCCATCCCCTTGAAAGTAGTTCCCTCGGGCAGCTATACAACGATTCCAGCGCGTTTTCCAAGCTTTTTAAGATTTCTGGAATACTTTGACTAGGATGTGCGCGAGTACCCTCGTCACAGCCGTTTGAATGACAGTAATCGATCCAAAATGGGTTTCTTTGACCACCTAGGGAACAAAAAAAAGTCACAGGGTGACATATTGGGCGAATAAGGCGGCTGTTACAACACCGCGATTTCTTTAGAGGCCAAATACTAGGCGGTGTGGCACGGTGAGGTTGTCGTGATGAAGGATGCAGTTGTTTGCGATATCTGGGCGCACCCAATTGACTCGTTTTTGCAATCTTTCGAGTACTTGGCGAGAGTAAACTTGATTTACAGTTTGCCCCCCGGTAGAACAAATTCTTTGTGGACAATTCCACGGCCATCAAAAAAGATCTCGGCCATCAAAAGAATGATCGATGTTGATGCCATCGTTTCCGAAGCTGTTTCGCTGCTTCGCCCCAAACGTGTCGCTTTAGATTTTACTTTTTCATTTTTGTGACGAGCATCACCAACACCCGTCTACTAAACACGACACAGCAGGCAAACTAAACAAGTTAGAGAGATGATAAACATATCAATGGAAAGGGAAACAATGCCGGGGAGGGGAAAGAAAAATTTTAAAGTCGCAGATTTACCACAAGCGCGATAAAAAAATCAGTCTCATGACTTAATTATCACATCTCGTATATGAAGCAAATTGAAGTCCCCAACTAGTAGAATTTCAGTGGTATTGTACGTTTGCATAATATTATCAATAGTAATGGAAATTTTGTTGTAATAATCAGAGTTACTATTCGGAGGGCAATAAACAGATCCCACAATTAAACTTTAGGCCCAATAGAGCATAGGACAAATAGTTGCTCAATGTCAGTAAACAAGGTGGGTATCGTGTGTCTCGCGAAAAAGTTGACATACACATTTACTATGTTAAATTTTTTTTTTTGCTTTTGTTAATAACATTCCAATACAATATAATGTACAAAAAAAAATATATAGTAATTGAAAGTTTAAAGTTATTTAGTCCAAACGAGGCTACACCTTCCTGGTATTCCCGTGTGGAAGGCGGAGTCTGCCTAAGCAAACATAAGTTAAACAAATTATGAATACAAATTAAAAGCTTTTTATTTAATTGATAAAATTATTTTACTAATTGTAATTGTGCAAAATGTAATAATAAAAATTGCAATATTCGTAATTATAGAAATAGTACTTAGTACAAACTAAAATGTATTTTGTATACTGCTATAAAAGAAAGTAAATAATTAAAAAAAGAAAAGTATAGAAAATAAAGATGATTTTGAGATTGCTCTATAGTAATACTGACTTACGTCTGTTTATTTAATAAACCATGCATTGCTCACCGCTGTGGTTCTACAAACTCCTCTCTCCAACATTCGTCCCCTACCCCTGGTACCATGTGTGTATTGAATTTGTTTAAATGTGTGAAAAATTCTTTTGGAGGTGCAAAATTATATTGTAATTTATTAGAGTTTGTAACGACATAATTCCAGAATTTTTATATAATGGATCAGAACGTTCAAATCTGCTAGTGTTATATATTATTCTTAAAATTATATTTTGGGTTCTTGCTAAAGAGTCAAGTGTGGAAGGGAAGGCCCCAAGCCACGACACAGTACTGAAGGTGGGACTGAACAAGCGCATAATATATAGACTTAAATAGATTTTCACTCATCTGCGGTATAAGGTAGACTGGAATTTTAAGGATTACATTATTTTGTTTCATGCATGTTTTCATTGTTATAATTTAATGTTAAGAGCGAATAGACAAAACCATACGCGGAGAACGTGCACGTAACTTTCACCACTTTGACTGAACATGCGCAAACGCTGTGGTAAATTTTATATAAAGCCGTAACCACAATAGGATAAATTTGTTTGACTTATATTCTGATAGGGTCAACAGCCTACATGTAAGGATTTGATAAGAGACATGAGAAATTAAATAGTATTACCTATTAATTAGCTGGTGCATTAGGATAAAAATTTTTACCTGAGATAAAGATATTGTTTTAGAGTGTCAATTTTTATGTAATTTTGGTTTTATCCATTAATTAATTAATTTAAATTTCAAACCCCTAAATACATAGCAAATATTTGGCTTACAACCTAGGTCAACATTGCAATATGAACAATAAAATAATACATCTGTAACAAATAACCTTACAGCACTTTAGTATATCTATAGAATAAGAACATTAATTAACATATTTATATTTTGAGGTATTTGAATTAAAATTCCCTACACACAACCTATAAATTGTAATTATCATAATAATTGTAAGTATTGTTACATCATAAACACTACAACCAGTTACCAGTGCAACTAAAACCATATAATGTATTAAAACCTGGATCAAACTCTGAAGTCGTAAGTCTTGATTTCAAAAAGATAACGAGAGAGGAAAATAAACACAAAAACAAAACATAAGGTACAATTTTAGAAGTCTATTTCTTTGCCTTTAATTTTAATTAAAATCTAAATGTAGGTATTGTTGCCAGGTTTCAGTTTTTTGTAAAGTAGCACGTGCAAAATTTGCAAAAGAATAAAACTTATTTTGTTTAGAACGACCTCGAAATCTAATTAGTCTAGACTGGATTTTAAAAAAATACTTAAAATACCTGCCCATTCTTTAAGATTGGAAAAGGTACCTTTAGATTTCAATTAAAGTTTAAAGTCGTATTTATTGTCGGAAATGTTTACAAATGTGTATAATCCCTCCGAGTCTTAAGCTGGACTAATGGTATCCTAAAATCTTAAGCGGCCGACACATGTGGTAACAATTAACCAGCCGCACTAATTCTTAATGTTGAGTTTTCGAAGCAACATTGTAAGATAATTATTATGTGATTATAATTACTATAAACTTATAACAAAGTTCTTACATCGCTTTATTAAATTTACATTTCATATCTGGAAGAAAAATTGCAGTAACGTTGATTATCGTAATTTATTTTTTTACTTTGCGTTCATATTGTAGTTTTATGATACGCAAACGCGTTTCATGGGAATAAAGATGGTTTCAGTAAAATCTAACTAAAACGGTGAAAATTTTCTTTTGAGTTGGCAACAGTGGCCTAATGCCATTTAATTTTAATCGCATATTGAGAAATGTTTAGCATAACCCTGAATGGAATAAAACTAAGTTGAAATTCCAATTTTATTCAACACTGGAAACATTGTTTAATTGATTTTCGTAGCAAAGTATATAGACGGTAAGTACTACCTTTATTTGTTAGTATCAGATTTGCCTTTGATAAATTTGATAGTTAAACATATTATGTTACTGACATAAATAACCTCAAGAGCCTCACCCTATAACATTGTAATTTTCATTTCTTTACAGTACATAAAACTAGAGCACAACACTTTGAAGTGGATGTTACCTTCGCACGAACAAAAAGATTCTTTGTAACCCCTACAAAGATTGTTACTTGTTACGGGCCACTTTGTTGTTCGGTTAACATTCAAAAAGAAAACAAAGCTCTGGAAACATTTTAACGTTTGTAATAAAGATACCATAAGTTCGGTGGTTATTGGAATCTTGGGTCAAAGAGAAGCCAACGTTTTGGAAATAGTTGAACTTTGCTGTCCTTACGGATGAAACTCCATTGGCACGTTTACAAGAAACAAATTCTGTGTAATTATTATTTTATATATGTATTATTGAAAGCATGACTTTAATACAAATATGGGTGTTTTGATTGGTAAATTCAAGATTCCAAGTATGTACATTTAATTACATCTAAAATTATTCTTTTGTGAAAATTTGTGTAATGTAATTTAATATTATAATATTGTAAGTGAAGAATAAAAGAAGTATGTTCAAGATCAGTAAGTTTCAAAAGTAAGGTGCGTCTAATAATTTGATTAGGGATTAGTAATGTGTTTTTAAAGACGACTAATTTGAATTCTGCGCCGACACAATGGTGGGGATACCGGGTATCGTTGTCAGTGCACATTCACATGGTTCTAAATTCTATTATGTTTATTATTCTGTGGGTCTTAATTTTTGTTCTGTCATAAAGGAAGATTTCAGATATAGTTTTTTATTTTAAAACAAGTAAACAACAAACTAGAACTCAATTATTATGACTATAAAAATTACAATTATTATAGGAGACGTTAACGGTCACTGACGAAGAATCTTGCATGAATTACAACACCCGGAACACTCTCATTGGCAGTAACAATGTTTTGAGTATTTGCATTAGTTGTGGTGATGTCAATAAGAGGATTCTGTGTCGAAGAACTTGGCAAATTAAAACTATTATCTGAAGTGGAACAAGAAGGTGGGTTTGCACAAGGCCCAAGCATTTCTGCCACTTCAATTTTCTTACTTAGGGTCGACTCGACATACCCTTCAGCCACAGCAGACGATTTCCATCCACCGTGACGTTTGAGGCTCAGCAAGTCTCCACCCTTATTGGCCAACTGAGTGGCACTCGACCTCCTAAAACAGTGGCCCGTATAAAGTTGTGGATGGGGCAGTTTAAGAAAAATGGCAATTTCTTTTGAGACTTTGCCCATTGTGTTAATTCCAATAGGGTTATTAATGCAACGTCCATTTCTATATGTGCCAAAAATCGCTTGTGTGTGGTGTTGGTGGGTCTTAGAGCAACATAAGCATTAATTAATGTAATCCATTTTTTTCAGTAATAACAAATTCTCTGGACAAGTTGTTTTTTGTTGTTGGTATGGAGACTATAATGGTGTCGGACTGTAATTTAACGTCATCAGTGGACATGTTTGTGAGCTCATCACGCCTACAGGCCCCGCTGTATCCCATTATCAAGATGACCTAAAATTCATAAAATTTGTTTTATTTAGGTCAGTTGCACCAAACTCGATTCATTTAAGGGAGTAATGATTGTTTTAAACCACAGTTAAATTTAACTGAGTTTGGTGCAATTGCTGCCTTTACTATTTATATCGGTAGTTATAGAAGTAGTTATTTATGTAGTTTTTAGAAATAGTTATTAGGAGTATAGTTATTTATGTAGTTTTTAGAAGTATAGTTATTTATGTAGTTTTAGAAGTAGTTATTAAGAGTATAGTTATTTATGTAGTATGTAGTTATTCATTTAGTTATTATTTTTACTAATTTGAAATCGTCATAATTTATACACTTTCTAATAATACAATTATACTTACTTTCATTGCCAAATAAATTTTGTCTTCTGCTTCGTTAATAAATTTACTAATTTTGAATTCTTCTAAAATTTTGGATTTTTTTCGGAGTGTATCCTTCTGAACACCGTTTTAGAAGAGCTTTTAATTTGTAATAATTCGAAATGTCATGATTTAAATGGATGTTTATACACGACTTTAATTGAGAATAAAGACTCCATAAGCTGGATGCTTTGTATTTTTGCCGTTTTAACTCAAAATATGCCAGCATGACGTTTTCAGAAATCGTCGAAATGTTATTCTCTTTGCGCCATTTCTCAAATTCCGTAAAATTTTTTTCATAAGTTGAGCGCGACTTTACTGGAAGCAAATTTTCCATTGTGTTTTGTGCGATTTCTCGTATTTCAGGAGGAGTACTTTCTAAATCATCTTCCATATTTAACAACTTCTTTACACGAATAAAATTTATAATTAACTCTACAGAAAATTATACTGACGCTTCGAATATATTTATAACCATAGCCGCCTTTAATTGAAAAAGTGTTGCCAACAGTGACAACCTTAGTGATAAAATTTTTTTTTAAAGTTATTTATATTTTACAAAGCCCAAAACGCAAAGTAGAAAAATACTATATGATATCTCAGTTTAAAAGGCATTTTGTCGCACTTACTTCTTTATGGCACCCTCGCTGCGCTCGTCGTGCCCTAAACCCGTGCGTGCGCCAAAATGCTTTTATGAAACTCGTATCATAATATACTATTTACATTTACTTAATTCGCTTTAGTGCATTAGTACTGAAATGGTTTTATACAGATGTCGTTTGTATACCTGAAGTAAATATTTTAAAGAAATCTAAATTACAAAATACTTTTACGATAATTGTTCTGTTATGAATGTAAACCGTAAAAAAAAATTTAGTTCTTTTTCAAATTATTTCTGAAAATCAAAAACTTTTACAAAAAATTTAAATTTGTTCAAATTTAATTCATTTTTGTGATTTATAACAATTTGATTATAAGAATACTTACCTTATTTCATCTTGTTTTTATAATATCAGTGGTGATTAAACAAGCGCGGGGCCTATAAATATGATAAAGGGACCCCTGTTCTTTAGATGTTAAACGTAAAATTAAACAACACATTCATAATAACATTCGTAATTAATTGTGAGCAAATTTTTTGAGACCTTCTTCTTCTTGTTTACATCCATTTTTGGACATAGGCTTTCCTTAATTCCTTTCAGCGTTCACGGTCTTGTGCTATTTTAATACAGTTTAATCCAACTGTTTTCTTGAGATCATCGTACCAGCGCATGGCTCCTCTCTCTTCCTCGTTTATGTTCATAATGGTTTCCAGTTTATGCTTTAATTCATGCATTTTTCCACTCCAAAGCCATGTCCGGGCGTAGTTTCATTTAGTGTGTTATTTTGATGCCTACATCTATTGTCTTCGTTATCGACCTTATTTTATTATATCTTTCCTCGTGATGTACACTCATGAAATTTAAAACTTGGACACCACAATTTCTGTAAACAAAAGTTTGCACATTGTGAAGCGGGCTTAAGGGTATCATTTACAATTCTAACAGCAGGTAGTCTCAGCAGGGGTTATCTTATAGAAGGACTGTAGAATGAATCATTACACTAAGCACGTTTTAGAAAATAGGTAATTTACGTTGCTTACTTAATTTTTTCTTTAAAGAATATATTTGAAGGTATCGCTAATTAAACACCATAGCTCGATTAATTATCGAATCAAAATTTTGTTTAGGAAATGTTTACAAAATAAAATTAGAAATAATTTTGATTTAAAAACGTCTACAAGCAATAACTTTTAAATTAAATCAAAAACTAAAACATGGTTATTTGGGTTGACTGATTATTACTTATTTTTAAATAAATCTAACCTACTAATTATTGTAAGTTATTAAAAAAAAATCATTAAACTCTATTCATAATATTTAGTCCTTACAAAATGTATATTTTATGACGTTTCATTTTTTCTGTAGTTAATATAAAAAGTGAAAATAAAAACTAAGGCAATTCTTATTGTCAACGTATATATTTAGTTTTTTGACAAGAATTTATTACATAATTATAATTAAGATACCAAGTTATAGTTTAAAATTAAATGAAAACTTTTTTTTTAAATAAAGGTATTACTATATAAATAAATATAAGAAATCAATAATGGGTGTGACCTCCATTATTATTGATACATTCTTGGAGGCGTCTGCTCATTGACGCTATCAAGGTATCAATATAATTAATATTAATCGTTTCATGCGGTATCAATGGCTGCAATTAGTGCATTACGGTTTACTGGTATAAAATTTGGCCCTTGTTGTCTTCGGATAACAGCAAGTATTCGAGCCCAAACATTTTCGATAATGTTAAAATCTGGGCTTTTGCTGGCCAGGGTAACAGCTCCAAGTTATTTCTCGTATCCAATTGCGCACAACCCGCGAAGTATGAATAGGGCGTTGTCCTTTAACAACAAAAATACATTATGAAAATGTTAATTCAACAGATCCCGAACTATTTTTGGAGAAAGTATAGTGAAATAAGAATACTTACTTGTTGGAAAATATAATTTCGTCTGGATAAAACACTTCGACTGAAGGTTTCATAATAGTTTCCAAAATATCTAAATACGCAGCAGAATCAAGACGTCCATCGATAGCCCAACAAACTCCTGGACCCCGCGCGCTAACCCAACCCCACACATTCACAGAAAAATAACCACTTCGTTTTTAGGACATATGTGATTATTTTCGTAACGAGTTCCTTCCATTCTAAAAACTTTTAGTGGTCCATCGTTGCGGCTATTGAACGTTTTTTCGTCGCTAAAAATCACTCGATTCCAAAATTCCAAAGGTTCGTTCACATATCGCCTTGCAAATTCCAGACGACGTCTCATATTTTCGTCACTGAGAACTTCTTTCGCAGCAGCATTATACTTCTTTATTCCCATCTCCTTTAATCTTTTTGTGCAGTTATACGGCATCCGGGAAATGTGTATCTGCTATAGCCCTGAGTATGTAGCAAATGGTTGTTCTGTTACGTAATGAAACAACTCGAGATCTTGAGCACGTGTAGATACTTTAGGTCTACCACTTCCGATGGCTCTTTCCAAAGTGTGTTCAAGATTCCATTTTACTCGGTAATGCCCTACGGTGCTTTTTGGTATATCTAACATACGTGAAATTTCACGCACGCTACGGCCCGCCGCTAATTCCGAAACAATCCGCGCTTTCAAATCAGCACCGAGATGAGGTGGCATTTTCACAACACTTGAAATTTTAAACTAAAATGGAATTTACATTTCTTACTTTATTTATTGGTTCACACTACCCCTTCTCAAACAGTAGGTAATTGTTTATTTATTACATACTTCTAATGACCAATGTAACAACCCTTAGAGCAATATGACTCAAAGGAAGTAAATTAAACAAGCAAGGATATTCTATTGTTATTGAAACTTATTCATAAAGTAAAAGCCATTTCCTTATAATGCTAATGGACAGGATTTTCTTTTAAGTATTAAGATTACAATAGAGGACTTATAAACTTTCGAAAATATCTAATTATAAATATTTACACTGCAATTGCGCTTTTTCCTTAATAATTTCTTAGCAATAACATACACGTTCTTGGTTTTAAGTTGTCATAAATTTGATATGATATAAATTTGTGTTTCTAATATTACATCACAAACTAATCTTTATTCGCCAAAAAATTGTTGCTTAAGTTGTAAAGCTTCGTACACACCTGAACAACAAACCGAGCAACAAACATAACAACGAACCGAAAGTCAAACAGAACGACAAACGATCTTTTATGATTTCCACAATCCGAACAACAAACGGAACGTTTGTGCTGTTCCCATAATTATTTTCAGTAGTTTTCAGTTCATATATATTTATTATTGAGAAGAGAAAATTGCGGAAAACAAGAAGATAGTGCCAACCAAATTTTTACGCACAAAGAAGAGTAAAAATTATAATTTACTTCGCTTTTTTTTTTATTTTGGAAATTTTCCGCCCAAATGATGCTAATAGGGACATCATTTTTTCTTGCATTCTTAAACACTGATTAATTTAAAACATTTTTCTTCTGTCAACTCCATAATATTACCTAAAACACAACAAACCCACAAAAGGGAGGACAAAAATAAATAATTTAATTCTCCCGCATAAGTTTGTTCGCCGTTTTGTTTAGATTCGTCCAAACCTGCAAACGCATTCGCGCGCATTTTCTTTGATGTCGGAGAAAAACCGACAAGTTGCGGGAACGCCGCAAACCGTTCGTGGAACAATCAGGACTTGCGAATCTGTTCTAAAATTCGTACGTAGCACCGTCCAAATTAATGTTCCGATTGCCGTTCGGTTCGTTGTTCTGTTTGTTCCTCGGTTTGTTGTTCAGGTGTGTACGAAGCTTTACAATAAGCATATTAATATGAACTATATCTTATGAAAGGAGAGTTATGTAACTATAATTAACGACTTAACGTTACGTTAGTAGATTCCATTTACTATTTACACATATTTTCTTGGAACATTCGATAATTAACTATCGGGATATGATGACCCTATACTTCGCAGGTTGTGCGCAACTGGATACAAGCAAATAACTTGGAGCTGTTACCCTGGCCAGCAAAAGCCCAGATTTTAACATTATCGAAAATGTTTGGGCTCGAATACTTGCTGTTATCCGAAGACAACAAGGGCCAAATTTTATACCAGTAAACCGTAATGCACTAATTGCAGCCATTGATACCGCATGGGAAACGATTAATATTAATTATATTGATACCTTGATAGCGTCAATGAGCAGACGCCTCCAAGAATGTATCAATAATAATGGAGGTCACACCCATTATTGATTTCTTATATTTATTTATATAGTAATACCTTTATTTAAAAAAACGTTTTCATTTAATTTTAAACTATAACTTGGTATCTTAATTATAATTATGTAATAAATTCTTGTCAAAAAACTAAATATATACGTTGACAATAAGAATTGCCTTAGTTTTTATTTTCACTTTTATATTAACTACAGAAAAAATGAAACGTCATAAAATATACATTTTGTAAGGACTAAATATTATGAATAGAGAGTTTAATGATTTTTTTTAATAACTTACAATAATTAGTAGGTTAGATTTATTTAAAAATAAGTAATAATCAGTCAACCCAAATAACCATGTTTAGTTTTTTGATTTAATTTAAAAGTTATTGCTTGTAGACGTTTTTTAAATCAAAATTATTTCTAATTTTATTTTGTAAACATTTCCTAAACAAAATTTTGATTCGATAATTAATCGAGCTATGGTGTTTAATTAGCGATACCTTCAAATATATTCTTTAAAGAAAAAAATTAAGTAAGCAACGTAAATTACCTATTTTCTAAAACGTGCTTAGTGTAATGATTCATTCTACAGTCCTTCTATAAGATAACCCCTGCTGAGACTACCTGCTGTTAGAATTGTAAATGATACCCTTAAGCCCGCTTCACAATGTGCAAACTTTTGTTTACAGAAATTGTGGTGTCCAAGTTTTAAATTTCATGAGTGTACTTAGATATTTTTAAAACCATTGCTTATACAATTATTTTAATTTTCATCTTTATAAAATTTTGTTGTAAGAAAATGAGATAATTTTAACAGAAATTATAGTTTTAAAGGTTCTACAATTTAAAAGAAAGTTACTCAAAATATGAAAATAAATGTAAATTTTATGGGAGTCTTCCGCTTTTAAGTGGATCACAAGTGTATATTCTTTTAATTTCAATTAAGTATTCTATTTTGAAACATGATTGCAAAGAAAAAGCGTTGTTTGTACAGGACAACATTTTTATTCACATTTTCTCATCTTTCCAAATCATTCCTGTCGTAAAACATAAAGTACCTAAATTTGGTTAAACAATATATCTAAATTCATTGTATAACAATATTTAACAGTTTTACATACCCTTTATTTAGTTACTAAAAATCTTTTTTATGATATTTTAAGCATTACAGAAGATAAATATCGCACTTTTGAAAATTCACATTTTTAAATTAAAATAATACAGCTTAATGTGCACAAAAACCATACAGCGATTGTTTTACTTTTAGATCTAATTTTTACAAATCACACAATACTATTACAATAAAATTATAAAAAAACAACAATATATGTATAATGATTATCAAGTTAAAATGACAAAATAAAATCCCATGTACTATATATTTTGTGATATTTCAAAAGCTGTAATTTTGCTATAAGCTTCACTTTATAGTCATACTAATCCATATACTATATACACAACATTAAGGAAACAAAAGCTTTTGTACTTAAAATACAACACACATTGCATTTAATCATTGGTTCTATTTTTATTTACATAATAAATACACAAGCACGGAGTAATCATTTTCCATGCACAACGTTTGCAGTAGAGTTTTTGTCATTTCAACGAAAACTAAAATACATTAGACGGGTTTCTACCTTTAATATTTATTGCTGCATTTACATGTGAGGCTTTAACAGTAAAAATATAAAAAATTTCATATGTTTGTGTTCTTATTATATTTTTACAATAATATAAAGTACTACTTTTTTCAAATGATCATAGTTGTAAATAAAGCCACTCTATATCTATAAGACAAAAGCTAAGCCTTAGAATTATCTAAAATGGGCAACAGCGTTAAATTTCAACAAACTTCTTCATCTACTTTAATAATTCTTAAATTCGAACATTATTTTGGAATGTTTTTAACTCTCGCTTTAACAATAATCTAGAATTTTTTAACAAATTTCTTACCCTGTATACGTACTTGAAGTTGATATGGGTAAAAGCATACAATTTTTTTATCACATAGATACATTTACGAGTTCAAACGTACTTGTGGACTTAAAAATATGTATATGTATTTTGTACCTAAAAAGTTTTATAACAAATGCTGAGAACCTCAGGATAACAATTAAGTTTAAGCATGATTTGTGTATATGTAACAACGTGATATCTAAAACTGTGTCTACAAGTGCTTCATACAAGTGATTTTTTCATATTTCATAATCACCGTTTAGTATGATGTCTTACAGTGAAGATATTTTTCTAAATACTTACTTACTATAAACATTATGTTTTAGATTCAGTCCTTGAATTAAACTAAAATTCAATGTAATTACTTTGTCTATAAAATACATGTGTGTAATTAAATCTTAAAGCTATCATGACTATAGCTTTTTTAGCATAGCAAAAGCCAAGACATTTTTTGATAAGCAGTTCAAAGACACCTCATATTTAGATGTCAAACATTGAAGTTCAGATATCTACAACTCACATGGGAAGACATATTAAGATTGCTACAAGATTATTTTTGTCAAGTTATTGCTTTAATTTAAAAGATAATAATTTAATTCATTACTAGACCACAATAATTTAGCTAATATTTTAGAGATGAGCAGTATATTCAGAAATAATATTATTTTACGGGATATAGCATTTAGCGTATTTATTTAAAAATAATAAGGTATAATTTTACGCAGTGTAAGTGAACCCATGTGTAAATGCTTTTGAATTCATATCAAATAACGGAAAAGTAATTTTATTTAAACTAAATACATTAACATTGACCATAACTTGCAAGTTAAGTTAGAAGTGAATGTGTTTATTATTTTTAGAGTTATTGTTGTACAAGTATCCACATTAAATGATCGATGAATTGTTATGTAAATACTCGTAGTTTTCAATCAAAACTACATGACAATGTAACATAAATACGTTTTCGTTTCATTTAAACAATAAATTCACCGTGTAAGGTACATGTTTTATAATTGTGCTTTTAAAAATAATGTAATCGTTGTTAAATTCAACGTCACGAGAGCAACGTAAATAATCTTAATAAAATACAAAAAGATAAGGAACAGCAGAAACTACTATTAAGAATAATGCTTAACAAAAATTGTGTTTTACGCTGAATTTGTGTCTATTTGAATTATTTCGGACTTCTTGCCATTTTAAATATTGAAAGTAACAGGTGTGATAATGAATATGGATTCTGGAGTTTATTTGCTGATCTTACCAATTCCAACAGACTACACGTATTGCTCCTAAAAAGAGATAAATTAGATTGATTGCCATTCTTAAAATATCGACAAAAATATAGTATAAAAGCAATTATATTTCGATCAATAATACTTAATTTTTGTGAATACGCCTCAAGTAGAAATTAATATTATTTTACATATTTATATATAGCTTAGGTGGCCGTTAATATGGACATGTTCGAATCGAATGCATTCCGACCCCTCATTCGATAGGAAAAATTTGAAAGAAATTTAAGCCCAGTCAATGAATCCTCTATCTTAATTAGAACGAGTGCCTCTGGTGGTTTACATTTCCGCATTGATTACACATTGGTTTTCCACCACTTTGTTTCTTGCTTAATATTTCGGCACATAATAGGTCGCCGAAAATTCAAAACCCTTAGAAATGTTTCATACAGATATGCAAATATATAAAAAAATTGAGATCTGTTGGACTGCGCAGAATTGCTCTGTATATTCTTGGCTGAAGAGGGTTGAAAATGCCAAAACATCGACAAATCGTAATTTTACATGTTTCAATGGCTTTGTTTGCATTTTCTTTATTATTTACTACAATGTTGTCTGAAGTTTAATATGAATACAATATTGTATGGATTTCCTTGTTAGTGCGCAGTAGTTTTTAAGTCTAAATTGGGGTAAATCGAAGTGAGTCCAATTCGAGGGATGACTACCAAGGACTGAATTTTTTCAAAATTTTACTAAATTCTGAATGTTGGAAATTTTGCAAATTTTGAAATGTTCAAAAATTTTCTGCTTTTTGCAAATTTAATAGATTTTAAATTTAGCAAATTTCAATTCCAAAACTACCAGATTTTTTTATACAAATTGTTTCATAACAGTAGATTTTTTCGAATCAGGAAATTGTTTCCGATATTCACTAACAATTTGCAGTATGAATTGCTTCTGGACTTCATTCCTCGTTTTTTACTATATTCAGACCGTGTTGAACATTCTCATCCTGATTCCACCGTGATGGGTCAACATCGAGAAAACTTGTCCTAATTTCAAATCGTTTGAAATAATCCATCTCTTTTGCTAATATTGCGCGAATGTCTTTGGATTACTCAGAAAGCGTTTGGGGCAACTGTCGTCGATGTCATCTACATCAGCATTCAACTCCAAAACCATCCTTCTTTTATCTCATCTGATAGTGTGTCATCAAAAATGCCATAGCTGCTGCTTCTGGGCTCATATAAGTGACTTAAACATTTTCAGTGTCACCTGGAAATTACGCGATCAATCGATGCAAACTCATGGAGCTTCTTCACAAATTCTAAATCATGATAGGGAGCTCTCACGGCTAAAAGAACAGTGAACCATGCTTCCAAGTATATCTCCAAAATGAAGATGCATACGTCAACCAGTGCCATTTCGTCTTTGGAAGTTAGTTTAAATTGTTCTCTAAATAAATATATTTTGAAAGAATAAATCCGCTTTGCTCATCCAACGAGCGGGATGAAAGAATTAATGTTTTCTGACGCTCTTCTAAGACTTTTCGCACCTTATCATTCTCAAGACCAATGGTAAATGCGATCAGGCTTCCTTCAACTTTTTAAACAAATAATAAGGCATATCTTTAAGTGACTAACTCAAAACATGATGGCGACAAGGAAGCCATAGCAGTTCCTTTTCTAACCTCTTCTCCATCAAAACAGCTGCGCCTTTCCATTGGCCAAGATTACTTGCGGTGGTATTACAGCAAAGGGCCTTTATCCTGTCACATACCTCCCAGTCATCTAGAACTTCGTGGATAGCATCCACTTAGGCTGCTCCCGATCCCGACTCCAATTCTGGCATTCCTAACATTTGTTCTTCACTCTCATCGGTGATAACTACTGGTAACCTTCCTAATATTTCTATCTTCACCAAATTCTGCAGCAATTTTCCATCCCAATGTAAAACTGTGGTCTTCAACTCGGCATCTTTAAACACCTTTTTTAATATTCTGTGCTCTACATTCACAATTTCTCCTGGTAATTGTGAATCAAAGTTCTGTTAACAACACTAAAGAATTTAACTTCCTGTCCTAGAGATTGAGCAATAGCAATAATTAAATGTACAGATTTTCGGTCACTCAATTGACATTGATTCAAAACGGCTGCTACTTTCTCATTTATTACGCTCACAGTTCCACGATTTTTCTTCGAGGCAGATGGGCCATCTCCGTTTACGCAAGGTCAGAAAAGTCATTCTGAAAATCTTCCGTTGTATTGGAATAGGTTCCAATACTTTTGGCTTAAAATTGAGGTGTTCCTTCAACACTTCCTCCATTTTGATATTACATTTTCTCTTTAATATTTTGATCACATTTCAAAGCATTGATCGGTGTTTTTATGAGGCACTTACTCAATCGATCTTTTTCCTCTTCACTTTTTTGTAATCGTCATTTTAAAATCGTTTCTGCCTGTGCTCTTCTTGAATATCGTGGTGGGATTAAAAATTGGCATTATAACCAACGCGACCAGGTTTCTCTGATTGGACAAAAACTCTTTCTGCTCTTCACCGATGTGTTCTAGTATGTCTCCCGATGAAACATCCAATAAATTTTGCAATTCAGTATATGAATTCTTCTTCTTTTGGAATATTTGATGTTTTGCCTGCATTTCTTGTAATTTTCTCCATTTTTTTAGAGACCTTCAACCACATTAGCGTCTGATAAACGTTTTAGTAGGCAGACAAGCTTTATCCCAAAAAATTGCCACTTCTTTGGTAACAAGAGCAGTAGACTCCCGTAAGCTCAAATGTAGTGAACGGAGATTGAAAAATAAAAACCTTCAAAGCTTGTAATTTAGAGGGGAGTTTATTCCCATAAATTTGAGTATCGACGTCACCAATCAAAAAAATGTTCTGTCGTAATATAAGCAGATTGGATGATTCGTTCATGATAATGCCCGTCTAAAAACAATAATGGTGAACTTAATGGTTTTATGTCAATTACAAAATTTGCACACATTTCACCACTGGTTCTTGTCAATTTTGAACGAGAATTGGCTTTGAACAGACTTAATCAATGAGCGGAATTATACCGACGCCCGATAAATACGGAACCCTACTTGATCGACAACACGATGTAGATTTGAAAATTCTAAATAATCTAAAAAATGCAACCAAAGCGATTGAAACCTGTTAAATGACATTTTGTCGTTGTTTGTCATTTTGACCCTGTCTGACTAGAATATACAGCAATTCTGCGCAATCCAACAGGCCTAATTTTTTTTTTCAGTTACTTGCGTATCTATATGAGACATTTATACTTTTGGAATTTTAGCGACCTACTATGTGCCGAAAACATTAAGTAAGGACAAAGTATGAAACCAATGGTTAATCAATGGGGAAATGTAAACCACTAAAAGCACGCGTTCTAATTGAAATAAAAGACACATTGACGGCTTAAAATTTTTTTCCATTTTTCCTAACTAGAGGGGTCGGAATGAATTTCTTCCATATTAACGGCCACCCTAATATAGCTGCAATATTTTTACATTCTATCTTATATTCTTTTTCTTTGCTTTTATATTGCTAAAATATAACGGAACACCTCATGTAACATTAAAATATTATGTTGGTACAAATATAATGACAATATTTATTTTTGTTTTATAATATTACGGTTTTTGTATAATATTGTAAATACATGGGTATTTTAGATTTTGGTTATCTAATAAAAATAAATTTATATTGTGACAATATTATTTACAGATTTCTGTTACTAGAATATGCTTTTTACATATTGTTGTAAGATGATATGATAATTTATTTTAACTTGCGCGTCTTATCAAGCATGTCTCGTGGATCATGTGCTTGGTAGCTAAATTAAAAACTACATTTACATATAAAGTATATAGATATTATTCCATATGATTATTTATTCTTTGTAATAAAATACAAATATAACAAAAATAAAAGATTGATTCTTTTACAACTTAATCCAAACTTTTTATATTTAATTCCTTCACTAAAACTAAATAAACTAAACAATACAAACAATTTAACCTTCTATACTAATAATACTAAAATTTTTCTTAAATTACACTTACATATATTTCAATTTTTTTTCTCTTATTTTCTTTCTTTCCTTATCACTTCTTTCATCCATTCTATTCCCTGTCTATTCCTCCTAATAGTATTCTTCCCTCCCTTTCTTCGGGCCGCAGTTCCCTACTTTCTTTTAAATGCTGATATTCTCCCACCCTTCGTCACACATCCTACATATTCTCCTCATCATTCCCCCAATACATATTTCTCTCTTTCCTCATTCCCGCATTGAAACTCGCTATGATCTTTTTTTCTTTTATAGTTCTTTCCCCTCAGATATTCTGTATTCCTTCTGTAACTAACTCCCCGTACTTTACATTGTAACTTCCTATCTATTTTGCACTCTTTTCTTGTATCTGTATATCTTTTATCTATACTTATCACTTCCTTTTCCATTCTTCTCCCTTCCCTTTCTTTTCTGTTTATCTCTATCTCGAGTACCCTACCCTTTCATAATAATTTATCCTGTTCTTTTCGCCGTATATATTTACATATTTCTCCACTTCCTTTCAACATTCCTTTAGTATCTCATTTCCTCCCTGTCTCTTATCCTTTCTTCAAATCTCACTGCCAATTTTCCTGTCCAAATCCTAATTTTATCTATTTTTATTCTTCTTCTTCTATTATATATCCTGGTGTTTCTTTTCCCAATCCCAACGTCCATTTCTAATATTTTAATTGTATCTTCTCCAGCTTTTTCCTATTCTTTCCATCCACATATTTCCGCCCATACGATAATACACTCCTACCAACTTCTCAAACAACCATCCTTTTTTCAACATCTTTTCCAAAACCCTTCTCCTATTCCCCATACCTGACTCAATACCTTGTTTTCTGTTCTAATTCCCTTATATAACCCTCATCCTTATTATTATTACTAAAATTATACCCAAGATACTTATTCGTCTACTGTTTGTTTTTCTTCTTGCCCCATAACCATCTCTCTTTTCTTCCTCTTTTTTTTTTAAACACCATTATTTTGTTTTTCCACATTTGCTTCAAACTTTTTCTTTTCTAAATACTTTCTCACTACCTCAATCATGCCTCTCATTTCCATCTGATTTTTGCTATTATAACCACATCATCGCGTACGCTAACACCTCCACTTTTTCTTTGCTATCACTATTCCTCCTGTTTGCTGTTTTTTTAACACCTCTTCTAAATCACTTATATAAATTGAAAATAAACTTGGACTCAACGCACACCCCTGTCTAAGCCCTTAGTTACCCAAAGCTCTCTTCCTATCCTCCTCCACTCTAGTTCTACATCTTGTTTCTTTATACAGTTCTTCTATCCTGTTACCAAATCTTCGCTTACCCCCTTCTGCCTCATCACTTTCCATATCAGCTGTCTATCCACATTGTCGAACGCTGCCTTAATATCTAAAATAAGGCATACAATCTTCCTGCGTCCTTTCCTATCTCTATATTAACCATGTGTTTCAAGATATAAATATTGTCTATTGTACCTCTGTGTTTGAAAGCTTGCCTGCCAATCTGGTATTAACTTCTTCCCTTCTCTTCTTAATATTTCCCCATATATTTTGTACCCCACATTTGTGAGACTCAATCTGCTTTTTATCCCTCCTATATATTGGACATATAATCGCTTTTTGCATTTTTCAAAACTCCTCCTCCTTTCCATATCTTTTCAAACACTTCTTCTTATTCTTTTTTTCATTTTATCACCTATATATTTCACTGCTCCACTGGGTTCCATCAGTACCTTTGGCTTTCCCTTATTTTACCTCTTCCTTATGCTTGCTCCAACTCCTCCTTTTTTATACCTTCTGATTTTTTCTTTCTTCTTTCCTATCTCCCCTTCATTGCTGGCTTCTCCTTTGTCCTTGTAATAGTCTTCTACAGTGTTCTTCCCATTCTTCCATCTATCCTTTCTCCTGACTTCTTAAACTTTCTCCTCCCTTGCTAATGAACTCCCATACTTTTGACCCTTCATTTTTTATTTTTCCCATCTCTCTTTCTCTGTTCACATCCCTCTTAACACTTTTTTTGGCTTTTTGTATTCTTCTAACCTAATTTCCCTTTTTTCCATTTTCTCCTCCTCTTCTCATTTCTTTTCTTTTTTCACAATCGCTATTCCACCATTCTTTTGCTGTTTTCTAATATATGTGCTCTTTTATAATCTTTTCTTTCCGTTGCATCATCCATTTTCTTTACAACCCTATTTATTTCTTCCTCAACCTCATAAGACATCTCTTGCTCCTCCATCTTCTCCCTGCAATTTCTCTATATTTTCTTTGTCCACACTTTTTTTTCTCCCCACTCTCCATTATCGTTTAGTTCTCCTTTTTCCTCTTCATCCATCATTATCACCTCTAACGGTGGATGATCAATTCCTCCTCTCTCTACTATCCTCAACTGTCTTATCTCCTACTTTCTCTTTCATTTATTATTACGTAGTCTGATTCTCTTCTTTTTCCTATATATGTGTACTGCTGTTCCCCCTTTTCCAGATTACCATTTATTATAGTCCATCCTTGTTCTTCGTATAATTCTATCATATCTGTCCCTGTCCATTTACTTTTTTATCCATCGAACTCTTTTTTCACTTTTCCCTATCATTATTCCCCCCTTCTTGTTCTTTCGTTAAAATTTCCTTCTATAATTATTTTTCTCCTTCTTTTCTTCATTAACTCTTCTATTATTTTTTTTGTCCCATTTTCTTTCCATACATATCGTAATTATCTCAAACCTCTTTCCTTTTTCTGTCTTTGTTCTAGTTTTTATTGCTCTCTAAGCTTCACCTCCGAGCTCCTTCTTCCACTCTGTTCTAACCTCTTTTATTATTCCCTTCGCCCTCCTTCTCTTTTTTTTTCCACGTTTTTCCGCCATCCACGTTTCCACCAGCCCTACCATATTCAACCCTTAATATAATCAAAATTGTACCCTTTATTTTAATTCCTGCCACATTCCAAAAATACTATTCTATTATTTCTTTATAATAAACTTTGCGCACTTTCCCCCACCAGCTTCCCTTCCGGCTTTTTCCCCACCCTCTAATTTTAGTTTTTTGGCCATTCATTTTTTCATCTTCCCCACTGCTTCTATCCATCTTCTTTCTTCTCCTTTCACCCATATCTTTCAAAAATCCTATTTTGACTCTCTTTCTTCTTGCTGCAACATTTTTGGCCTCCTGTCTTATTCTCTATTTGTATCTTCTTCCTTCAATGTCATATCTTTATCCACGTAAATTTTAGTTCCTATCAATTTTCGCTTATTCCTTAATACTTCATTTTATTTTCCATAGTACCATTTTAACCAATATAACTCCTTTTTTTATTTCTACCGCTTCTTCCGCTCTTACTTCTACTCCCATCATTTCTTTTATCAATTCTTCTACTTGTTTTTGCATCTCTTTTTGTCTCCTCCTGCTTCCACCCTCTCACTATTTTTTTTTTTCATTTTTCTAAAACCTCACTCTTTCTCTAACTTATCCACTTTTATCCTCTAATTTCTACAGTTCTTATTATAACAAACGCGCTCAAACGCACCAGTTGTCTTAACTTTGTATCAGTTTTATTAAGCTTATTTCTTTTGGGATTCGATTAAAATGAGTATTGATAACACCGGTAGTGTACGTAGAAAGTGTTCTACTAAATCTCATGTCAATTGTTGTGTTGTGGGATGCCAAAATGCGTACTACAATACAGAACCGTCTATTAAGTTTTATAGCTTACCTGCTCGCCCTTATGAAAAGCAAAGGCGTAATATATGGATATAAAATATTAAACGGATGAAGTGAGTATAATCAGTAAGATGTTAATAAATTATCAGCAGCGAGCAGCCACTAGAATACATTGTAATTAAAATACAGTATTTTGAAATGCATATGTATTTTATGATGTTCCCTAAAGTAGTTTGTAATCTAAAATACTTTTTCTATGAATATTTTGACCTGTAAATTATATACTAACAATTCCTTTTGAACTTATAGTGTTGATAATCAAAATAAAAACAGTTATGACTTACAGTTAATAATATATCATAAGGTGATTGACGTTTGTCTGACGCACTATTTGGCATAAATCCCTTGTGGCCTCTCAACTAAATTCAGTATGTCCTGGGTTTTTCAATTTCTGCCTTTATTCTTCGTTCGCCACAGCTTTATGAATGTAAAATATAGATTTAAAACCAAAGTGTAACTTCAACATCCATAATGAGGTTATGATTATGTACCAACAGTTATGTTAACGATTCTCTCCAGAGGGCGCAGATAGGGCAAAATTTAAAATGTGCACGGTCCCTATAGAAATTTATTATACTATATATTTATTGTTTTGTAAGTAGGCGCTGGCTACACTGCAATATCAGCTAAATTTGTATTCTTGTTCAATGATTTTCCCATCGACCTCTAATGTACATTCGAGAAACGTTTTGATGTTGTCATGCGCATCTTGTCTGTCATCATCGGATATCACCATATTGTGCTATTTAGCTGTTTTATGAATAATTATGGATATTAAGATTACCCATTGGAATCGCCGCATAACTATATTAACAAGTAGTAGATAATAAATTTTCTTGACGAATTCCACTTACTGGAATCGGCTGCGTTAGACTCCGTCGATTCCAGCTTATGTTTTGTGTGTAGGATAGCATATTACGTTTCTCAGTTAAGTGCTCATCACACATGTAGGCTAAACTGTTATTATCAATTGACCTCGCCGTTAATTGTCTTATTACAAAAATGGCGTCTGTACAGAATCTTCCTTCTAATTCCTTGTTATTTATGTCTTTGTAGTTATTCAGTAAATCTACCGCCAACACTATAATCTTCATCTTCATCTAAAATCTTTAAAATTATTTTATAAATAGCAGTTCGCAATTAAATTCATCTTTTGAAATATCTTTAATTCCGTGTCGACAGAACTCCACATCGCTCAACACTAATAAACGTATAGGATGGTATAGAAAATGCGCCTCAACTTGAAAAATTACGCTAAAATGTGAAATAACATAACTTTTTGTATAATTGTTATTCTTAGAAGTTTTAAAAATTGTTTACAATTGGGTACTAAACAAAGTTATATAAAACTCCTATTATAGAGTGCCGGAAAATGCAAAAAGGATATGTGAGCAATGACAAAAAATTAACATAAATTCAAACGCAATACAAATGCCAATAAATATATTATAGACGTGACAATGTTTATGAACACATTGAAGAAAGTGTGTTAATGAAGTCCTTTACAGTATAAATTTTTTTTTTTCATTCGGAATTTGAGTTCAGCATCACTTGTGCTTCAATCAAGATAAAGATTTCACTCAAAAAATAGTGATAACGTAATAGTACTTCAACAAGTTTAAACTCCTTATATAACAATATACAGTATGTTCCCGGATGAAGTTGCCAAGAGGAAAACTTCTTTATTTTTAATTTTTCGAGGAAAATGTATTCTTCATCTTCATTCCGAACCATCTTAGTATTTTTATGTTCAATATGAGCCTGTGGTTAAAAATTTTTGATAATTTTTGTGCACCACATTTTGATATGAAGACATCCGGGAATTTTTGGTTAAACTCTCAATAACTTGACGAATTGCTTTTATGACCGATGCCTAACACTGAATAAGATAAATTGTTGTTCTTTGACAACATTGTCATTAATTAATAAAGTCAAAAATCCGCTGCCATAAAACGAGATCTAATTTTTCGGACTAAACTATTTTTCCATTTCTCTCTAGAATGGTAAGAAAAATTAGAACGAAGAAAAACCGGTTTATGAGCTTGAAACAAGCAAAAACTTTTATAAAGAATATATTTTTCTCGAAAATTAAAAATAAAAAAGCTTTTTCTCACAACCCCATCCGGGAACATACTGTATAGCTATGGAATTAAAACCACATGTAAATAATAGAGATATTAAATGTAAGTGGAATACGGTCTGTTCTGCATATTTGAACATATTGAGAATTTGGAATTGATTAACTTAACTAATGACAGTAGGGAATATAATTTACGAGATAACTGAGATCTACAGCCTACATATTTATTTCTGGATTTTAGCAATACGTAACTGAACGAAGTACAATGA
>JALBCR010004123.1:0-30794 GCA_030710515.1 Abscondita cerata
TTTAGGGCATATAGTATATATATATTTTTGTAAATGTAAATAAATTTACATACACACACAAGAAACTCAAATAAACTCTCGATACAAATAAAATATAAAAATTTGCAATAGTAGGTACTATTTCGATTTTGCTGTCTGCATGCCTTTGCTTGGAAAATCTGGAACCATTCTCCGCCAATCTGCTCAAATTCGTTTTCTTTTAAAAACTGTACGTATTGCACACCTCATCTAAAATTGTAAATTAGACGTTTATAAATCAAGTAGTTTATTTGACATACCTTAATATATTTTATATATTCATTATGCTTTGACACACGGAAGTTGTTCCTGTAACCCATCCATGAACAAAACATGCCACATTCATTTGTAAATGTTCTATTCAAAATTTCTATATATGGCATCTTTTTGAGAATTTCCACCTATAGTCTTAATGTAGTTTTCTCTGAAAGTAAGCTCTGAATTATACTCTAAACAACAATCCCTGTATATTTATAAATATTAAAAAAATTATTAAGAATTGAAGAGTGTAAAACATACCCACATACTAAAAAATCAGAAAATTTGTGGTTTTTTGTTTTTTTTGAGTCAGCCCAGTGGATGTAGGTCATTTTAAAAATATACATTTGAAAATGCTTACAAACAATGCAAGTAGTTCTTTGTTGCTATTTAACTGTTCTTCAAACACGATTACTGCTTCTTGTACTTTTTAGGAGGGAAGAAATTCAGTTGTTATTACGTTTCTTCTTCAACTATTCCTGTATTACGATTACTCTTTTCTATATTTTCCAGTCTGTTGTTTATAGCTGTTAAATTTAGATTAATTAACTTCACCGACTCGCTATTTTTGCATAGCAATCTAAAACAAGTACTTTAAAGGTAAGTATTTAAAGAAAAGTACTAAAACTACCTTTCAATTCAACAATATCTACGTCATGTACCCGTGTAGCAAGAGACCCTGGAATAGGGGACGAAGTAGCAGAAATTTCTAAAAATTAAATTTTTATAATATATTATATTGATCATTATAATCAGTTTTCGTTATAAGCATGAATTTTTAAATTTAACATTCATAAGCATGTAATTACTACCTACTATGAATTGAAAAATATTATAAGTTTAGTTTTCATTAAAAGCAATTTTTACTTTGTATAGTTACACCATTATAATTCAATTACGAATAAGTTTCTTGTGCTTAGAGGATTTTTCAAACGTCGTGAGCAAAGGCTTTACATTACACACATGATGAAAATGTGTTTTTCTACTCCCTTGTCAGTAAGACGTCAAAAACGCAACTGTTTCCTTGATTAGTAAGTGGGCCTTGCACACATGCACGTAATGAACTAAAACGTAATATATATATATATATATATATATATATATATATATATATATATATATATATATATATTACGTTACAGGTCGTCGTCATGGAGACATAGATATTCTCTTGAGAATAGGTAATTCAAATTGTGATAGAAGATTGTCGTAGAAAAAAGCATAGTACATGTCTCGAGTAGTAAAGCAATTAATATGCTCTTTACTACTCGTTATGTAATATACTATTAAATCGAATTAACAATGTAATATGGTAAAGAAATAGCGTAGTTTTCCAAAAGGTCATATTTCACGACGATGTTTGAAAATCCCTTTATAATAATAAGAAAAAAGTACAAACCTGCAGTATGAGTACTGTTCTTCGCATTTGCTGGCCACCAACATTTTTATTATCATTTATTAGCCAAGCAACAGATACTTCTGATACACTGTCAGGTTCGTTTGTAAATCTCACAACAGCATACATTTCTTGAAAGAAAAAATAAATTCTTTTCATTCCAAAGTAATACATTTGTTACATTTATAACTTTAAATTTGACAATTATTTCATAATGTATAGGTATGGTACATTTCAAATAGATATACATATTATCAAAACCACAAAAGAATGTCCCTGCGTTATTGTTTTATGAACTT
This sequence comes from Abscondita cerata, assembly GCA_030710515.1. NCBI lineage: Eukaryota > Metazoa > Arthropoda > Insecta > Coleoptera > Lampyridae > Abscondita > Abscondita cerata. The sequence goes on from JALBCR010004123.1 coordinate 1,972, forward strand.
AGAAATAACATGAAATATAATTTTCCTATACTATCGTTTTATGTAAGAGAAACAAAGATACAAAATAATAAGTTGTCATACAGACAAAAATTTTGAACTTGACTCGACTTGACTTGACCAACCAAATATGTAACACGTATTCACTAACAACCTATGTACTTTTTAAAAACATTTTCTCTTAATCGCCGTGCAACAAAGGTATTACAATATATTCATCACCAACATTTGAAAAACTGTAAAGCATACATTTTTTTTTAATATTTGATGGTGAAATTTTATATGCTGGTGAAAATTATTAGAAACTACCGCTATTCCCAACTTTAAAGAATCACATGGATCATTAAAAATGGTTTTAAATTTAAATAATTTTGAACAAGTAAAACAACATTATCAGTACCACCATTTTCATTGTCTGCATATATTTTTCTTACAACAACTACTGAATTATTACTCAAAGTACAACAATTGTCATAATTTTTTGTTGAAATACAAAATCCATCAAATTCCAAGTGTTTAATATCCCTGCACAATTTGTCTGTGTAATAGACCACTGGAAATTGCTTGGGTGTAAATGTTGTAGAACAATTTCTTTCCTCAACAATTCTATTTATCAGTTGCTCTAAAGGTTTGCCACTATTTTTTAGTTTTTGTTTTATTTTATACATATAATTTTCATAAGTAAAAGCAGAAAATCGATCTAATGATCCAAACGCTTTTACATCATTTGACAAATGTATAAGGTTGTGTACATTATATGATATAAATTCAAATCCGTACAGCGAACCATAACTTTGAACAAAACCATAACAATAATGAATTTGCGTAATCAATTAATTGGGCACAAAGCGTTGGATCAGCAAGTATTCGAATAGCAACGCTTAAACAAACAAAATGTTGATAAAAACGAAATGGCAAAACATCTTTAAAACAACTGGGCCTGTGTAAAGTATAAATTGCCTGAATTCCGTAGCCTTCCACCGATCAATCTCAAGAATACTCCTGGGTTTTCTAGCAAATTCATTGGGTATAAACCTTTTCAATGCTAATAGTTTTCAGAAAGCATGTTAATTAAGCTAGCTGGTCGTAAACGTACATCCATTGCACCATACACCCAAAATTTTAACAACCGCTTCATTACTCCCAAACAAACCAAGTGCATGTAATCGAGAGGTATTTGGCCAACCATGTCTAAATTCAATTCTTCTAAACAAGATGTCCCTGTGTGATGTTCTGGTTGCAATCTAGTTTTAAATGATGTTTTGGTTCTTAAACTACAGTTAACTTCAGGAAATGTGACCCTATTCTGAACAAAATCTCCTTCCTGAATACACTTTGTACATCCAAAATACCCACTATGACTTTTGACACAAGAGATAAAGGCTTTCGCAGGTGCGTCGCATATGATTGCATTAATTTTGAAACTTATTTTGTGATTATCTATATTCAAACCATCTTCCAACAATTTTTTGCTTCATCAACAAATGGTCTTTAAAAATATTTACATCATCAGGTTTTTTAATACCATGGTAGACTCCAACTAAAAATGGCTGTACATGAAAATCGGCTACAATAGATCCCATGATTGGCCAAAATTGGCTACCAGAGCTTTTGGATAATGGCAATCCATCAATATTTAAATTAAAACTAATTTCTTCTGGAAATGAATTGAAATACTTTTTCACCGAGTACTTTAGAGATGAGGCAAGTCCTAAATGAGCATACCGTCCACCACTAAAATTTAAATTAACAGAACTACACCTTGGAGTTTTACTAAAGCCCTAACATCCTTTGGTAGATCAGAATGACCATGTAATCTCAGTATTCCTAATAATGAATTTACTGCAGCATGTGTGATATTATTTTCTATGACCCAATTTCCTAACTTTTCAGTAAGGGTTAAATTACAATCTTGCATTTTACATGAAATTTGGTTATCAACTAATAATTCATTTACAACTTGTCTAGCATTTCCATATTCATCATCACATAAGAGGCTGTTATCAAATTCACTTTCTGTTCCTGAAGACAACTCACACGTCAGAGAGTCAAGTACATGCGAGGTGGGCAATGGGCATGTGATTTTGTCACAATTTTCATTATTAATTAGGTTCACATCCTGTGTTAAATTATTATGAAATGATGTTATTTCTTCTACCTGTACATCATTTTTTAATTCGGAAGCGATTAGTTGATTCCTTCGTCTTTTCGATAAAAGGTGTAAATCTTTTTTCGGCATTTTATAATTCTGTAAGATTAAACAATAAAGTTAAGTCAAATTACCAATTACATTAATTCTGTTATTTTCATGGATCATTATAAATATAGCTCTCCTGGCCTTACAGATCTCAATGGAACAATGTCCCTCGTCCCATTTTTCCCATATAAAGCATACCCCTGTGCTTAATACGCTATTTATTTAGTAATACCAATATAATATATAAACAACGATAGAAATTATACTGTTTCAAAACAAAATTAGTTCCTACAACGATCATAATTATTTACATTGAAAGTAATTTTACCTTGCCTCACTTTTGTACATCCATCAATAACAAATTCACCCTATAATTTATTATTTTATACAGTAATTAAATTATAAATTCAAGGAAACTATTAAATTATAAAATAAAATCAAATTTTTGATACTACAAATTATTAGGTTATGTTACACCACAGGAATAGATACTTACAATTTGATTTAAGAAACAGCTCCTGCACCACTAAAAACTTAAATAACCTGGGTTTAAATGACGTATATAATAATATAAAAATATTTGTACTGTAATAGGTATTTTTTACTGAAAACGAACTGAAAAGCACACTCAACATTTAACGAAGCAAAGCCAATATCAGTGCTGCCGCCGGCAACAATTAGTGATGCCAACTTAACACTCACATCAAAATAGTCCACTTAATTTCAAATAGTTTTCTAGAGTTAACAATGTAACAGTTATGCACCAATTTTATATATATACGATTCAGATAATTATGTAATCGTTCTATAACAAACAAATAACAACATTACACATCTGCCTATGTTCAACTGATGTTACACTTTTATATCATTGTCGTATAACGTCATTTATCTCACATCAACTTTCACAAATTATATTACACTTATGTATAGAAAACAAAACAAATGTTAGTTATCAAGGTTACCTTCTGGATATATAACATCAATAAAATGTGTTTGCTGGGTGACTACTGTCATGCCGGCAAATTTAAAAAATATTCCTTAAATATGTAAAAAGTGAGGTTAGATGACAAGATATTGAAAAATGCCTAAGAAAAAAGTTGTTCAGAATTAGATTATACGTTTATGTGCAATTTTTCAAAAGAAAATAACAACTTTTAAAAAAAATAGTTTTCTGGCATTTTTTCCGGAAGTAATTTTGAGTAAATATAAATTAATTCGAAATAGTTACAAAAGTAAAAGGCGTTTAATTACATCGAATTACCTCAAATTAAGTGAAAATAAAATGGAACCTAAACATGATGTGCACGCATCCACATCTTGTAAATTAAATAAGATTGGGAGTTATGCGGCGGTTTCAAAACCGAACATTTTAACATCCCAATTTTTTTACTTTTTTCCGATGAAATGGACTTACTACGTTTATAATCGAGCAATGAAAAAGTTAGTCTGGGGGACAGACGGCTGGGAGGAGATATCAAGGAAATCATGGGTTTTGCATAGGTATGAGTCTTGTTTATAACAGCACAGATCCGATTCGATTTTGAGTATTATTTGTTGATCTAAAAGGCAGTTAACCTACATAGATTTTCCCATTCTTGACCAAAATATCTATCTTCAATTTAATTTTTGTAATTTAATTGTACACAACTTTCGCATAAACTATTTTTTGATTCGCTAAGTAATAACTGAAACATAACAATCACGTGACATTATAATTGTTTTGACGATATTTCCAAGAACATATAAATTATACAAAAACAGTCAATTCTTAATTCTTATAAGAATCCTCAGAAGTCCGGGATTTGGGTGCAAATAAGATGTCCACCTTAATTAAAGAAACTATCAAGACCAATGGCGAAAAGTCTTTCTCATTTCCGTTCTTTGCTTAAAAGAGTGACGTCTATAAAGTCAATCTGCTTCTGGCTACTGTAAAGCAAAATGTCAGAAATTTTCGTTTGTCCTGTAGAATACAAGGTGATTTCTGAAGTCTAAACATCCCCTCCTTCAAGGATATTGGACATCCCAGCCCAAAGATGTGATAATGCTTCCAAGTAGCATCGTCAGATGTGCGAATGGGCATCCTTTCGTTTTCTATTGGTTCTGCTGGAAGACTTGACGAATTACGTCCCCAACATTTAACGACATGATTTCTAAGGCCGCAGTAGATGTTGGTGTGCGCCTTTTGGAATATATTACTAAGCTGTGTAACATGATGCTTAATGGATTTATTAACCCATCCATTTGAAAAATATTGTCCAATTTGGTTGCATTTAACAAGAAGAATGGAGGATTAAGACTAACAGCTGTTCGAAACTCTTTTTGAATACTGGTGTTAAAGTTAATTAGCATGCAAGCACTATTCTGGAAATGTTGGCTCTTACTTACGCCTTAAACAAGTTGGTTTCGGGACAAAAACCGGCTGTGAAAGTACTGTTTATTCTACGAGGTCGTTTATTGAGAAAAATCAAGAAACTGAAAAGGTGCTATTGAAAATTGATTACCGAATTCCTTTAAATTCTGTTAAGTGGGATGAGATTTTAAAAAAAGTATTGTCAAGAACCCTGAAATATATAAGTACTTTTATCAAAGTTACTCTCTTACCCTCCATTTTATCCTTTGGAAAATCAGTTATTTCTTCTGAAGTTGGATGCCAGCAAGGTGAGCCCTGTGATCTATTCTTTTATAGTTTGTTCATACAACCCATTGTGGAACAGTTGGATAACGAACTCAATGTGTTTTACCTTGATAATGGTTGCTTGGGAGAAGATCCGCAGACAGTTTTAGACGACTTCAAGTTCCTTATTGCTAAAAGTAAAGAGATTGGATTGGAAATAAATCCCAGTAAATGCGAAGTCTTTTTTTTTGCGTTTCCAAATGTGAAGTAGTTAACAACTTTTCTGAATTGTCTCTTGGGATTCGAGTAATGGAAAATCCAAACTAATGCTTCTGAGTGCCCTGTTGACAGTTTTAGCCACACCTGTTGTCCTCAACCTGAAAAGTTATGAAGAAGAATTACTTTGTGATTGTTTAAAATATGTTTCTGTACATGTGGCCTTATACCTTTTCGATATTGCGTATTTATTCCAAAACTGTTTTATCTGATGAGATTGACCATTTGCTGGAATTTGATGGACATTCTATCTTGATGGGACTTAGAGAATCTGTGGATAAATCAATTAACATTAATCTTTGAACCAACAATGAACCATAGCATCCCTTTCTACTCGTTATAGAGGTTTAGGTCTACGCCGGGCTACTGATATATGCCTTCTAGCCTTTCTCTCATCATTGAATGGTTCAATCCTGTCTGTACCCCCTTTTTGGATAAGTTAAGCATCGCATTTTTAATGAAACGAAAACTGTTTGGTTGACATCCTTCAACCTTCTTGTTCTTCTTGGAATTCCGCTCCTATCGGAGATTGAAAATCATCACCACTACTCGGACCTTATCAATCGCGCGTCTGAAGAGTTCTGCGGACGTGCAACCAAACCACTCCCTCAAGTTGCGTAGCCAAGAGATTCTTCTTCTGCCAATCGTTCTCTTGCCTTTTATTTTGCTTTGAATAATTAGCTTAAGGATGTTATATCTATCTCCTCTCAGAACATGTCCTAGATATTCTAATTTTCTCCCTTTTATGGTGTTACTGATTTCTTTGGCTTTATTCATTCGTCGTAGTACTTCCTCATTTGAAACCTTGTCAACCCACGGTATTCTCAGCATCCTCCTATAGCACCACATTTCAAATGCCTCTATGTTCTTGTTGTTTTCTGACTTGAGTCCAAGCCTCCATTCCATACAATAGAATGGAGAATATATAGCATTTTAGTATTCTGGTTCTCAGTTCTAATGTTATATCTCGGCTGCAAAGTATTTTATTCATTTTTATGAAAGCACTGCGAGCTACTTCAATTCGACACTTGATTTCTTTTGTATGTTCTGTTGTTTCAGTTACCCATGTGCCAGGATATTTGTAGGAGATACCCATTCCAGTTTGTTGTTATTAATATTTATAGACGGTCTATTGTGATTTGTGCTTGGTTTTTTGAAGTTGTCATGACTTTGGTCTTTTTAGGTTCATATCCAGGCCATATCTCTTGCAGGCAATGTTTGTTACCTCAACCAGATGTTGTAGGTCTTCCAGACTGTCGGCGAATATAACGGTATCATCTGCGTATCGTAAGTTGTTAAGTCTTTCCCCGTTTATGACGATACCACCGGTTTCTTCTGACAGCGCTTCTTCAAAGATGCCCTCACTATATACATTGAATAAGAGAGGCGACAATACACAACCCTGTCTAACACCTCGACATATCTTGATCTCCTCACTCATATCTTCTCCGACTTTGACTCGTGCTGTTTGATGCCAGTAGAGATTGGATATTATTCTTATGTTCTTACTATCGATGTTTTTTCTTTTAGTATCTCTAGGAGTTTTGTGTGCTGGACTCTATCAAATGCCTTTTGAAAGTCGATAAAGCAGATGTACATATCATAATTCATATCTAGGCATCTTTGTCTAAGTACGTTTAGTCCGAAGAGCGCTTCTCTTGTTCCTACGCCCTTCCTAAAACCCATTTGAGTGTCACTGATGTCTTGTTCTAAATCCTTATGAATTCGGTTATGTATGATCTTTAAAAATATTTTCGATGTGTGGCTCATTAGGGCGATGATTCTGTGGTCCGAACATTCTCTGGCTTTATTTTTCTTTGGCAGTGTTACGAATGTTGAGGTTAGCCAATCGCTAGAAATTCTGCCCGTCTCATAAATGTTGTTAAATAGTTTCAGTAGAATATCTATGGAGTCCTTCCCTATGAGTTTTAGTAGTTCAGCAGGCACTTCGTCAGGTCCTGCTGCTTTTCCGGATTTACAGTTTTTAATTGCTTGTTCGAGTTCCTCTCTTAATATTTCTGGACCAGTATACTCCACGTCTGGGTTTTCCAGTTCTATCCGATTATCGTTAAAAAGTTCTTGTATATATTCGCTCCACCTTGCCAGTTTGTCTATCGGTTCTACAATCAAGTCGCCGTTCTTGTTTACCAACACATCTGGTTGTCGTCTCTTTATTCTCCCAGTCATTTCCTTTACCTTCTTGTGCATATTGAAAAAATCGTATCTGTCTTGATAGGCTTCAACCTTTCGACATTCATCAAGTAGCCATTTTTCCTTGGCCTGTCTTATTTTACTTCTGATCTCATTGTTTATGGTCTTATAGATTTGCACATCCTTGCCCTTATATTGGCCTCGTATCACCATCAGGTCCAGTATCTCCTGTGTCATCCATTCTTTGTTCTTTCCCTTTATGGATTTCAAATCTGTATTTCCTGCATCCTTCAGTACTTTTTATGTTTTGCCATTGCTGGTCTATGGTGATATTATTGTCATCGTTGTGTCTTAGTTCGTTTAATTTTTGTTTATGTTCTTCTCAACCTTTTGTACACTACGTTGTCCTTCAGTTTTCTAGGGTCTATACGTTCCTTAGTTGTTTTCCGAACGAGTTTTTTCAGTCTTACATGAATTACAGCTACCACCGGATTATGATCGGATGTTATGTCAGCTCCTGGATATGTTTTTACTGACTTGATAGTATTTCTGAATCTTCTACGAATCATAATGTAGTCGATCTGGTTTCTAATTATACCTGATTTTCCGTCTGATGGTGCTTTCCAAGTATAAAGCCGACGTGGAGGAAGCTGATAGAGGGTATTGGTTATTATCATATCCTCCCTTTGACAGAACTTGATCAATCTGTATCCTCGCTCATTGCGAAGACCTAGTCCGAACTTGCCGGTAACATTAGTCGCTTCACCTTGGCCAACTTTCGCATATAGATCCCCCATTATAATGAGGACTTCTGTGTTTCTTGATAGGTTTGATCACTTTAGCTAGATCTTGGTAAAACGACTCTATTTCATCCTTGTCCTTATCTGCTGTAGATGCATACACTTGGATAACATTTACTGGAACCTTATTCCTTCAACCAGGAACCTGAAATATGTTTTGACTAGCCGAACTGGGAAGAAATCGCTTTTTACAATACCATTTCTTTTGCTTGATTCTGTCGACTGCATGGTTGACTGCTTTTCTCTCTAAACCTTTTGGAACACTTTTAGAATAACAATAGCGACCCGCTTGGGGTTGAAGGTTTGTGTTCCACATGTATGCATATGTCGATCTATGTGGATGAGCATGGAAACCACGGACTAACTTGTGAAAAAGTCGTGGGTAGATGATCTAGACATTCGGAACTCAACGGACTGTTAAAACAAGCATTTCTTTATGCAGAGATTCCTTGTATACAGGAAACAACGGGAATTAGCAGAGAAGATGGTTAATGACCTGATGGATTGACTCTTACTCCTTGGAACAACGGGAAATCTTTAATATAGGACGCTATGTGTTGTCTTGCTTCCTTTTATTTAGACATTGCTGTTAAATCTGATACTGGTGCTGTTGCAAAATTAGCTGTAAAAGGAAAGCTTTGCAATTACAATTGCTTGTTGAACAATATTTGTGTCGTTAGACGATCAGACCCTTGATTATTGGTCGTAAGAAGCTGTGGAGTTTGTACCTAAATATTATTTCTTCAAAAATTAGGTTGATATCCGGCGAGAACAGATCAAAGATATTCCTAACGCAAAAGATAAGTCAGGCTATACAAAAAGGAAATGCTGCTTGCATCATGCGAACTATCCCAGCGCATCGACGTTTAGACGAAATTTTTAACATTTAAATATTTCTTTTTATCATTCTTTAATCGAATTTGTTTAGTTTCAATTTAATTTCGTTTTGTACCCAATTATATGGTTGACCCACACAATCAGCGACTCGGTTAAGAAAATTCAGTCTAGAAGGGAAGCTTGATTCGTACAATAATGAAGTAAAAATCAATTCAAAACAATTCAATTTGTTAGTTAAAAATATTCTAAGTACGGATTTTATCGATGATAAGTAGAAAATTTCTAAATGCGATCCTGGCTCAAATACTTTTAAACATGGCGGTTGTTTTGTTTTGCAAAACACCATCCCAATATTCCCAATTGTTTGTTAGACCATAGCGTCTTAATGCTGTGATAGCATATTATTATTTTGGGGTAATTCTATTCATATATCATGGCTACAGCTACATGCAAAATTTGCCAAGTAGAAAATATTAAGCAAGAAGAGAAATTTTACTCGATTTTGGAATTTCCTACAGACGACGTAAGTATCACACATTACTGTATTATTTACACTATTTAATTGTATATTAGGTTCTAAGCATCACCGAAAACCCAGTCACATGTAGCAAATGTAGAGTGGATATCGAGAAATTACATCAACTGTACATGCAAAACGAACACATTCCCATCAAAGATGAAATTAAAAAGGAAGACATTGAAGGGATTGTTGCGGACCAATGTGTATTATTTAACACTGACATACCTTTAGTTGTTGAAGAAAGCGTTCCAGTAAATATTCTCTACTGTTATCAATGTAATTATGGCACTAACGATAAACAAAATCTAACTGATCATATTTTTACTCATCGTTTTAAATGTGAGTGGTGCAATTACATGACTCATGATAATTCTGTGTTAAAAATTCATCAACAAATTCATACGCTTAGTGAACCCTTACAATGTAACATTTGTGATTATACATGTATGAAAATCGATTTGTTAGTTGAGCATATAGGTACACATATTGCTACAAATGAAACAAAATACCAGCAGCCATTGCAAACCAGCGAAGATTTATTCGAATGTCATGATTGTGGTTATAAAACAAATTGTAAAAATATTTTGAAAATTCACATGAAAACATGCTTAAATGGACGAAAGACTGTATTCAAAAAAGCAACAAAAAGTCTTTAAACTTCACAAAAGGTTTAATTCTGAAGATAAGTGGTTTAAATGCAATTTGTGTGAATTCACCAGTAAACATTCAAATAACTTAAAAGTGCACTTGAAAATACATTCAGATGAACAAAGATTTAGCTGCAACCAGTGCGACTACAAGACGAACTCCAATTGGAAGTTGAATCGTCACAAAAGAGTTCATTTCAAGAAAGGCCATATAACTGCAAATTGTGTGATTACACCAGTAAATATGCAGAAAACTTAAAATACACATGAAGATGCATTCGGGTGAACGAAATTTTACCTGCGACAAGTGCGAGTACAAGACATACTGCAAAGGGAAGTTGAATCGTCACAAAAAAGTCCATTCTGAAGAAAAACCGTATAAATGTAACTTTTGTGATTATACCAGTAAACGCATTGATGTTTTAAAACTACACGTGAAGATACATTCTGTCGGACTAAATTTTAGCTGCGACAAGTGCGACTACAAGACGTACTATATAGGAACATTGAAGCGTCACAAAAAGTTCATTCTGAAGAAAAACCATATAAATGCAACTTGTGTGATTACACCAGTAAACGCATTGATGTTTTAAAATACACTTAAAGATACATTCTGGCGAACTAAATTTTAGTTGCGACAAGTGCGACTACAAGACGTACAGCAAATCGAACTTGAATTGTCACAAAAAAGTCCATTCTGATGAAAAACCATATCAGTGCAATTTGTGTGATTTCACCTGTAAATGCGAAGCTTACTTAAAAAACCACATAAGGATACATTCTGGCAAAGGAAATTTTAGCTGCGATCAGTGCGACTACAAGACGTACTACAATTCGAACTTAAAACGTCACAAAAAAGTCCATTCTGAACAAATAGCAAATAAAAGCAACTTGTGTGATTACACCAGTAAACGCATTGATGGTTTAAAAAACACGTAAAGATACATTCTGGCAAACGAAATTTTAACTGCGACTACAAGACATACTCCAATTCAACGTTGACACGTCACAAAATGGTTCATTCTGAAGAAAAATACAAGTCTTAAAAATACAAATGAAGATACATCCAGGAGCTGGGTCTACTGCGACTTCAAAACGTACTTCAATGGGAAATTCATAAGTCACATTCTGAAGAAAAACCGTTTGTTTGTTGTATGTTGTATCGATGTAATTGTAATTAAAAAATATTTTTGTCGAACTTAACTTTATTTGTATTGGTTGACATTAGTTAAATCACAAAAACAACCAAAATAGAATGCATGCCCTGCTCACTCACGTTAAAACATAACAAACATATTAGTTTTACCTCACGTCGCCTGCAGCGCCCTCATCGTACCCGCTCATTTTTATTTTGAAATATATCTGTCAGAGACAGGGTGTTTATGAAGAGTCTTTACACACCCTTACCACATATGGAAACTTATCTTAGTACAAAGTCACTTAGTTTTGGCGCTATGCGGCTTTGAACTTAAAATTTTGAAATCATTTTTTTATTATAAATTCAAAACGACTAATGGGATTTTAATAAGGTTTGGCATGGTCAATTGAACAATTATGGGTAACTAAGATTTATACGACGAAGGAAATTAAACTGTACTCTTTAAGTTACCCAGAGTCTTCGAAACGGTAAAATTTTATTAAACCTATTCTTTTACCTTTAGTTTTTATTGGACCAGTAGATTTAGCCATGCGAAATTCAATTGTTTATGAAAGAAAACATAGGCGACGGATTACCTTATACTTTTTTCAAACTTATCACCATGCGTAACCTTTTTTTTTCGTTTTTGTTAAAAACGAATAAAAATAAGAAAATTTTAGACATAACTTGATCGTTTTTAAAATCTCTATTAAATAATAGTTATTTACTTGACATGTGCGTAAACAGATTATTTTGGGAATGAGTGCCGATGCATTGGCACGAATGCCCGAATACTGTTTACGCACAAGTTGCGTATGCTATTTTTGCACGATAATTTTCTAAATTCGCACTTTCAAATTTCTGATATTATGACATTCAAACCACAAAAATAATTAGTAAGCTGTGGCTATAACGCAAATGCACATAACGCATACCTACAATTGTCATCTAGTTAACCTCTTTTATTGTCAAACTTTTTTTTGAAGATTTGAATGGTTTTTCGGCATTTATAAAAAATACAAGATGCGTAAATTGCATTCTAAATAGCGAACAAAGTAAGAACATCAACAATTTGTGTGTACAATGCACGCTAGTAGTTCTATCTACATAAAAGTGACAAATAATATGCAAGCTGTCGTTCGTCATTTCGAATTATCAATTATTACAGATCTGAATGGGTTTTTGCTATAGTAGGGATGTAAAGTGATTTCTCGTAACTGAAATTGTGTGCTTATGGAAATATTTTTGTAGCAAAATGATCTACTAACCTAGTGTTTTTGCGACATTTTTGAAACACTTGTACTTAATTCTGCTGTTTCGTCTGAAACGAATTCTTTATACCAGATTGATTTTAAAATAAAATTTCGCGAGTTTTTAAATTTAGGGAATTTTGAAGTGTAATTGCTAAGGTGGCAATATTTTCATTAAACTTTGGTTTAAATGCTAGTTTAAGTTTAATTAGTACATTTATCATATGTTTCATTAAAAAAAAATGGGTGGAAAAAAAAATAAGTAGATAAATAAATCTACTGAACATTAATTATGATTTAAATTAATCCACACCAAAGGTAATGACATCTTGGACGTTATCAGTGTTACCACCGTTCGAAATAAAAATTGTTCTATTTCTATAAAAGAACTCATTTGGGTGCTTTTATAGCTCTGTAAGCGACCCAAAATAGAAAAAGACCTTTTTTGCACTCCTTACCTATGAAACAATCAAGAGCGCACGTAAAGCAGGCCCCGAAACGTTGTTATTTTTCAAAAACTACCAAAAAACACTCCACGAACAATTTGTTGATTTACTTACATTGTTCGCTATCTGCTACTCGGATTTGCAAACGGGCACTCATTCCCGAAAGAATCTGTTTCCGCATATGTTACGTAAATAACTATTCAATGTTGCGTTCTATAACACCAAACAAAGTTTCATCAGTTGACCATCATGTCACTTATGGTGGGTATGAAAAGAAAGAATTTTAATTGTTTTTTGATTAATTTTTTATCAGTTTTAATGGAAGAACCCTAACAGCTGAACTGGGAAAATTATTGAGATCTAGAGTATAAGTACATCCTCTGATGTACACGTTTTGATACTTAACTGTTAAATGTACTAAAAACAATAAAATTTATGTCAGCGACTGGTCTGAACGTGTACCACCAACAATTTAAAACTGGATAAGTGCAGTACATACGGAAAAAACTGTGATGGAATGGATTTATGTATTTGTGTCCCAGATACTTTTTTTTGATGTATACAAAGTCATGGTATGAGAAACATTAATCTTTCTTGTTCTGGTTTTATACATTTATTAAAATTAACAATTTTGTTCGCCAGGAACTCTTTGTGAACAGGACGATAGCAAGGTGTTATAGTTTTATTTAAGGAATATGGGACGTGTGTCGAGAGCAATATGTTGCGACAAAAGTGGTATTTGGTGCGCATTTTGATAATTTTATATTGGTTGAAAATAAAATTGCAGTTTGTTTCCTAGACGAAAAGCGGAAATTTTTTTTTCCGCACGGGTGGTTAAGCGTGCATCTTAGAATAGAAATTTACACAAATGTGTGTTACAAGATTTCCAATAAAAATATTGGTTAAGTTTAAATCCAGCTAAATTCACGTTTCTTGACCTTATGATTTCACTGTGTGTTATACCTGATATACCTTATCAATTAAAGACCACACTACGGTTTCGCGTTCGATAAGCTGCAAGCAACCGGTGGCTACCACGTTCCATCAGGGATTGGTTATGCTTCATAACTTTATCGAGGAAAGGAGCAGAAAACTATTACTCTCGGGACTTCATTCTTCAGATTACAGCAAAGTTTTATTATTTAAGTAACTTATTTATTGTTAATGCGTATGAAGCTCATGTGCATATGACATGAAACAGTTTGATCTTTAGTTCTTAAGTAAATCTTTATTCAGTGGTACTCTCCACAACCGAACGTTTTTAAACAGCTCAATACAGGCTCGGGCGCTTCACTTACAGCGGTTGACGCAAAAACAAAATGGGTTTTGGGTTTACGGGAGGTACTTACCTCTTTAATCTTAGTTTAAGTCGGTGTCGTTGCATGTTCGTCTAGATAAATCTCCGTGTGTAAAAGTGGAAAATTGGAACATTAACATTACTTTTGGCGAGACTAAATCTAACCTGTGAACCCGGTAGATTATTTGCGTAAAGTACTTAATATTAAGCGAAACTACTGCTAACGTACGTGAATACATCCGACAGTCTCTATTTCTGTCACATTCACCTATTACTTTAAGATTTGTTTGTTGTTTTATTAAATTGTCTGTCTCTTTCTTAAGACTAATTATTGTATTTGATCTAGCGTATTAGGCTTGATCTCCTGTTTGTCGGTTTAATTTCTTTTCTTACCCAGCAGGTGGCGCCTTGTTAGACAACAGTTTAATTTTTTAGATTTCTTTAAGGACTGACAAAGCCGGAAACTGCTGCTCTAACTATTATAAATACTTTATTCTCCACAAACCTAGTGCGCTACATTGATCCATATTTCCCTTTTGGTTTTTTTCTTGTATATTCCTCTAAAGCCGTCGTTAGTTGTAAACCTCAACCGTTACAAAGGGCGCTTTAGAATGTTTAAAAGAATTTATTATAATGGGTGATTCAATCACTGAAAAAAATTGGTAGACAGCTAATACTAAGATATTGTACTTAATTTTTTTTTGGGAATTATTTCAACAATTTTAGTTTTTAACACTATATGTATATTAATTGTGAAAGTTCGTTTCAGTAAAATTCTACTGAATAATATCGTAGGATTTATGTAGGAACTTATCATAAAGTTATTGTACATTTTAACAATAATTCTAACTAACTTGTAAGAAACCGATGATGTTATAATTCAAATTTGCCGCCGAGAAAGAATTATCTCATAGCGCAAGATTTACATCATCCAGAACAGACGTCGTGCGCACCGCCCCACTTAAAATTACCACCATGCAACCGCTGCCCACTCTTCCGCTCGAGATAAAGCCCCCTATATAAGCGCGAGCGCAATGCAAAAAAGGCACTTTTGAGTCCGACTTCCTATTAGACTAACCCGACTTCTAGTCCGACTATCCGACTTGACTTCTCCACTCCGGGAGAACCCTGTCCGCATTAGTCCTGAATCCGGTGCGTGTGCGTCAAGAACTAACTCAAAGACCACTGCAGATGCTGATTGAATTTGGTACAGGCGTGGCACAAAACCTTGACCTCCAGAAAACCCCCTAAAAACAACCATCATTAATAACCCGAATAGCCGGCATCTATTTACCCAGAACCCGAAGCACTGTGACTGATCTCCTCGGTAGCAGTTGCTTTCCTCCGACACCGTTCTATTTAGAACTAACCGCTTTGTATCACTGATTCCTAGAGGGCAGCTAATCTATTCGATAGCACTTTACAAACTGATTCTATTAATTCTGTTAGTACTCTTGTAGAAATAAACACAGTTAATTGTAGTGCGATTAATCACAAAATTTATAGCATATTTTGCTAACTGTTATAGTAGTTATTCTGACCAATGACTATTCAATTTACAATGATGAATTTTGTCGTACTATCATCCTATCATATCGGTTCCGGGTGATACATATAATGTGCTGCAAAGCAAATTGGATACTTTTACCGTTAATTGCGTATCGCGTTGTTTTGTATATGGTTTTACAGTGTTCTGTGTTTTCGTTTTGTTACAATTAATTTAATATGGATGACTTAGTAAAACAAACATTGCAAGATTGGTGTTTGCTGGATAAATTAAGCAACACTTTTAATAGTCAGTATTACATATAGGTTATATTATTTTTACATCATGATGGATTATTTTGGAATACATAGTTCTTCTTAAATTTATCAAATTGTAAAGCATATCTTCAAATGAGATGATAAAGGTTAATATGCCTCGGTATAAAATTTGCAAAATTTTCAATTCTCGCGCCTACACGTACATCAGAAAGTGGTCGAAATGAGTGGCACAAATTTAAAACATTTTTTTATCTTAAAATAGATTTTCCACTTTGTACAAAGAGATACTTACCTTTTTTTAGTGTTCTACAAAAGTTATAACGTACATAATTACTAAATTGTAAGATAAAATTGCTTTCAAATTGCTTAATCAATTTCGTGTAAATAACATCCTTTTTTTTAGTAGGTAGTTAAAGAATATCTCTTTATTGTTTCCCATAAAACCTTTCCACTTGGCTACACTGATTAAGTTTAACGACGGTTCAGTCTTTATTTTTTATGTCTAGTCATTGTAATGCAACATCAACAAGTCGTGTAGGCTCCAGAAGTATGAAGCTGAAAATTTGAGTCATAAAAAAATAGAACAATGTAACATTTTTATGTCATAAACATGCAATATTTTGATTAATTACTTGTCAAATTTGTAAGAATAATTCCATATACTTCAATTTTCTAATTAACTTCATTCACATGCATTCAGGAGTACAGATGCCTACACATTTTGGTCAAACCTAAAGAATAATCATGATTCTACCAAAATGATTCAGCGCAACTATCAAAGTTTCAAATTCCACGGTGAGCCCAAATTTCCTACGAACCAGTTTGAAGTAGGTATGTGTTTGCCCAAAATGGATTACAGTTTAGTAAGCATTATCTTTTGTTTTGGTTGTATGAATGTTGTATTGAATTCGTTTTGTATACACTGAAACGAAATTGATGAAGAAGACACTCACCGAGAAGGACGTCGCTGAATTAATATCCACACTGGGTTTAAGGAAAAAATTTTTGGGTTATATTTAATACAAGTAACAAAAGTGATATACTAAATGTATTGAACAATTTTTGTTTTTTTACAATAATCGATTGAGCAAAACTTGTTCTTGGCTTGTGATGAACCTATAATATTTTTTAGACTTTGATCAAACAGAAGAAAGAAAAACTATGCGAATTAATAATTAAAACCGAACTCCAGAAGAGTGTAAATAAAAAGTAAAGAACTTCCTGAATGTTTATAAGCATGCATAATCACTAATGGTTCTTGTTTCAGAATCTATACATCACACTTTATAGAGCTGACCAGAGAAATTAATGATGTATTTTTTCACGAGGATCAAGAGCTATACCATGTTCCATATGTGAATGACAAAAGGCAAACCTAAAGCAGCCCGAGGTAAACTTTGGTCCACCTACTGCTATACGAGACAAAATTTTAATAAATTTAGGTCTTCTTCCGTCTTCAGCAAAACTCTGACCCACTAAATCTGCCCGAAATTGGTAGAGTATAATTTGTTTAAGCTTGTACAGATCTCCATGACTTGCTTTTCTATGTTGTACACTCTGAAGATATTGAAGAACATGTACAGTGGCTAAAAAATAATTGCATTCCACTAAGTACTGTGGAAGATAAATGGAAGTCTACGACAGCTATCAGACTCCGACAATTTCCTGGGACAATAACAAGGTATTTCAAAATACATAAATGTTTACTGCAACCAGCCGAATACCTCTTGCTAGAAATTGACTTCAGAAATTTGTTTGAAGGAAAAATAATCTTTTTTTGACCAAATGGCTTATCATTTACAAATATACTCTAGCAATAGCGGTTGAAGAAAAAGACAGTTACTTCAAGTACTAATCAACAGAATTGAATGAGACTACAGGTAAACTCATTTGTCATTAGCTTTTCAAAACTATTTTGAATTTGATTCATTGTAAATCAAATTTATGCCCTCACAATTCTGTCCCTTCTTTTTAATCTCGTTTTAAAATGTAAAGGGTCTGGTAAACACTGGAAACCGTCAAAATCAGAAATAAGAACTGGTTTTCTTTTGCACTTGAACGTAAGGAAATATATTGCTATGATCGTTAGTTTCTAAGTTACTAATAAATAAATATACAGTGACCGGCAAAGAGTTTGCATCAAATGGTAAACATTTTTATAATTGAGATATCTGAAAATTTCTTTTGGCAAATGAATTTAGCATATCGAATGACAAAAAAAGCACTTGGACAAATGCTATGTGACTACTGTCATGGCGGCAAATTTAAAAATATTTCTTAAATATGTAAAAAGTGAGGTTAGATGACAAGATATTAAAAAATGCCTAAGAGAAAAGTTGTTCAGAATTAGATTATACGTTTATGTGCAAATTTTCAAAAGAAAATAACAACTTTTCAAAAAAAATAGTTTTCTGGCATTTTTTCCGGAAGTAATTTTGAGTAAATAAAAATCAATTCGAAATAGTTACAAAAGTAAAAGGCGTTTAATTACAACGAATTACCTCAAATTAAGTGAAAATAAAATGGAACCTAAACATGATGTGCACGCATCCACATCTTGAAAATTAAATAAGATTGGGGAGTTATGCGGCGGTTTCAAAACCGAACATTTTAACATCCCAATTTTTTTACTTTTTCCGATGAAATGGACTTACTACGTTTATAATCGAGCAATGAAAAAGTTAGTCTGGGGACAGACGGCTGGGAGGAGATATCAAGGAAATCATGGGTTTTGCATAGGTATGAGTCTTGTTTATAACAGCACAGATCCGATTCGATTTTGAGTATAATTTGTTGATCTAAAAAGGCAGTTAACCTACATAGACTTTCCCATTCTTGGCCAAAATATCTATCTTCAATTTAATTTTTGTAATTTAATTGTACACAACTTTCGCATAAACTTTTTTTGATTCGCTAAGTAATAACTGAAACATGACAATCACGTGACATTATAATTGTTTTGACGATATTTCCAAGAACATATAAATTATACAAAACAGTCAATTCTTAATTCTAAAAGAATCCTCAGAAGTCCGGGATTTGGGTGCAAATAAGATGTCCAACTTAATTAAAGAAACTATCAAGACCAATGGCGAAAAGTCTTTTCTCATTTCCGTTCTTTTGCTTAAAAAGAGTGACGTCTATAAAGTCAAACTGCTTCTGGCTACTGTAAAGCAAAATGTCAGAAATTTTTCGTTTGTCCTGTAGAATACAAGGTGATTTCTGAAGTCTAAACATCCCCCTCCTTCAAGGATATTGGACATCCCAGCCCAAAGACGTGTATGCTTCCAAGTAGCATCGTCAGATGTGCGAATGGGCATCCTTTCGTTTTCTATTGGTTCTGCTGGAAGACTTGACGAATTACGCCCCCAACATTTAACGACATGATTTCTAAGGCCGCAGTAGAAGTTGGTGTGCGCCTTTTGGAATATATTACTGAGCTGTGCAACATGATGCTTAATGGATTTATTAACTCATCCATTTGAAAAATATTGTCCAATCTGGTTGCACTTAACAAGAAGAATGGAGGATTAAGACTAATAGCTGTTCGAAACTCTTTTAGAATACTGGTGTTAAAGTTAGCATGCAAGCACTATTCTGGAAATGTTGGCTCTTACTTACGCCTTAAACAAGTTGGTTTAGGGACAAAAACTGGCTGCTGTTTATTCTACGAGGTCGTTTATTGAGAAAAATCAAGGAACTGAAAAGGTGCTATTGAAAATTGATTACCGGATTCCTTTAAATTCTGTTGAGCGGGATGAGATTTTAAAAGAAGTATTGTCAAGAACGCCAAAAATATATAAGTACTTTCATCAAAGTTACTCTTCACCCTCCATTTTATCCTTTGGAAAACCAGTTATTTCTTCTGAAGTTAGATGCCAGCAAGGTGAGCCCTGCGGACCTATTCTTTTTATGGTTTGTCAATATAACTCATAGTAGAGCAGTTGGATTCGGAACTCATTGTGTTTTACCTTGATGATGGTTGCTTGGGAGAAGATCCGCAGACAGTTTTAGACGACTTCAAGTTTCTTATTGCTAAAAGTAAAGAGATTGGATTGGACATAAATCCCACCGAATTGTCCCTTGGGATTCGAGTATGGGATAAATCCAAACTTATGCTTCTGAGTGGCCACACCTTCTGTCGTCAACCTGAAAACTCAAGAACAGGAATTACTTTGTGATTGTTTGAAGTATATGTTCCTGTACATGTGGCCTTTTACCTTTTTCGATATTGCCTTTACTCCAAACCTGTTTTATCTGATGAGATCGTCCATTTGCTGGAATTTTATAGACATTCTATCTTGATGGGACTGTTTACTTAGAAAATCTGTGGATAAATTAATTAACATTAATTTTTCGGACCAACAATTATGTTATTAAATATAATTTTTTATAAAACTAATGTATCAATATTCGATGTTTCTCAATTTTTTGTAAAATGTGTAAAATTAAAGTCCATGTATTTTTAAAAAGTGTATTTAATTCAAATAGGTACTAAAAATTGGCGTCGAAATAGGTAGTCTGTATCGAAAAATTGTGAACCTAAAAACGTTCTACCGAATAACATATTCGAGAGAATTTTTGACCTCTACTTTCGGTCTCGGTCAAAAATTAACAGTCTCATGTGACATAAAGTGTCGCGTTTTAAATAATTGACAGTTTTCCTCCTCAAATTGCTAGACAACAAATTTTCATTAAACAACACGGCAAAATACAAACCTTTTGTGCAATTGTAAGAGAAAATATTTAATATTGAGCACCCCAAGCAACATGGTGTCGTTGATGGAACGTCGAAATTTGATAGATCAACTACGACTACGTAGAATCTACCTTATGTCAACGTTAAGTCAACGTCACGTAAATACTTTTATCTACGTTGTATTAATACCTTAAATCGACGTTGAAGTATCGTGAAATTTCTATTAAAAATCACCGTAACGTAACTTCAACGCAATTGATACGTAGACTTAAAACGTACACACAAAGAATTCATAAAGGTATGTTATTGGGCGTAAAACGGTTTTCAGTATATGGGTTTTCATAATGTTTCATTTTACCATGAAAACACACAGTAGTGTGATTAATTTTTTGATATTATATACCTACTACAAAAATTAAATTAAATTAAACTGAAATAAATAAATTAGTTTTCCTGATAAAAATGCTTTTCTGCTGTCTGAAGTAGCTGTATAATCGTCTTTTAGACGCTATAAATAACTGTTCGGATAATATTATTTATACGAGAACTATTTCCCGCCTTTGCCATTTGCGCACGCGTGAGTGGGTGTAGTGGTCACTCACTTTGTACGTGTGTGTTTTGAACACAACTTTCAAAGTGGTCGAAAATAAAATATTTTATAATATCTATTTTAGTCCTGTTTGAACTGCTGTGCTTCTATCTATGCAGATCAGGTACGATATTATCTAATCCATTGACGGTAGACAAACACCCACTTAATTTCCTTTTTGTAGGTTATGTAATTTGGCGGTATTCGACATTCGTGGCGTCGTATATATTTCTATGTTCTTTATCGCTTGAGAGTTGCCTTAATTGGGAATCAAACACTGGTAAAAGAACATTATTTTAATTAATGCTGGTAAGCGTAAACTTACATGAATTTTGTAGTAATGTTTTCTGTGGTAGAATTCGCAGATAGCGAAGAAGGAAGTGTTAGTATTGTCAGGTCTCAATGGTTTACTCCCGCAAAGAGAAATTTTGGCCACCAGAGAAAGATCCTGAAAAATTTGTAAGGATATTGAAACGAGGTGACTTATGTGACCCTGACACATGGCAATTACATGCTGTTAAAAAATGTTATTATGAAACAAGTATGATTAATAGATTGTAATGTATAACATACTATTGTGGTGCATAATTTTAGATGATTACGCTATTGCATATAGAAAATGTAAGAAGGCCCAAGTGGTTTCCGATGTACAAACTAGTGACACGGATGATAATGATAATATTCTTAAACGGAAGAGATGTCCACCTAAACGTTTTTAAACTGTAGCACTGATGATGAAGAAACTCCAAGTACTTCACGTCGCCCTCCAAAGGTATCAAGTTTGAACAAAATTCAGCCTTCTAATTCATTATGTAAGTTGATGGTCATGTGTACTTAAGTATTATAAATAATATGATTTCTAGCTGATATTGAGAATAACATTTTAACTGCTTCATCGTGTACAATCGGAGTCCAGTCACCAAGTACAATAAGTACCGGAAATATCGATACCGAGAATAGAAACACAAGAGGTAGTAAATAGATGTACTAACATTATCTAGTTTCCTATTTCCAATCTTCTTAAAGAATTTCAGGTACTCTTAAATGAAATTCTTAAAATAAAAGAACAAAACAAGTACATATTAAACCTACTGGAAGATTTACGTAAAAATCCAACATCAAAAGATCAAAACCTGAGTACTGTGGAGAATTTGCCTGTTTCTTTACCTCTAAAGAATGTTGAAGAAGTTGAGCAATTTGAAATCTATTTGCAGAATTCTACTCATTTAAAGAATTTTGTAAGTGTGGTTTATGTATTTTATTTAAGTTTCTATAAACAATCAAGACAGTTTTATCATTATATTTAAATTAAAAATTTTGTAAATACTTTCTATTTTGCAAACTATGGTAGAGTAGAAGGTTATTAAAATGTAATTAATAGCTGCAATTACCTTTCAATGATTTACCACTTATAGTCTTCTACTTCATTACATTAATTTTTTTCAGAAATCTTATTGTTCATCATTAGTAGGCGGCAAAGATATTGTTCCGAAAACCAACAAAGTTCTGAGATCTTTATTAAATGATGAAGTAGCAGTTTCCTACAATTATTGTGGCCAAAATAAAAAGGGACTCGCATAAAAGGCGTTTTCAAAACTTATTTTGAATGAAGTCGTTATATGTAAGTATTCTTAATTTCATTTTTTAATTTTTAGTGTCGAGTTCACGACTTTTACTAAATATGTAATTCTAAACCAGAAATAGTTGTATATATTTCTAGTAATAATTAAACTCAATTCACTTAATAGCTTTATTGTTTATTAAACTTTTGTTTATCTTCAGATGCTGTTAAATTCAATACTGATTTCACAGATGATCAAGTAGCGCTGCCTATTAAAAATTGGCTAAAACATGCGCCAAAACGTTTAAAAATTTGAAATAAACCACTACTTTCTATTGTATAATTAGAATTACGTTTAGTATTCTTGTGTAGGTTATTTTTTTTATGTAAATATAAATATAAAACATGCCGAAATATTACAAAGAATGTGTAAGTAAACGACAAGTGTACCGACGAGTGGCACAAGAGGTTTATGAAATATCTAAAACATTGCAAAATTCATCACATAATGCAGATCGTGTAAGTTTTCCCAATATACAAGAAAATTGTAATATCCTTACAAACGTTCATGAAAACGCATCTGAAGAGCAAAGTAATTCAATTAACGTAAATTGTGAATTTGAATGCACCACTGATTCTAATGAATTTTTATCAACAAACACATTTTTAGAAAACGATTTGGATTCAGAATCTAATCAAAATAACTGTGTAACTGTTTCTCCAAATGAGACTAGAATTAGTTTACTTGACAAATTAAGACAATGGGCACTTGAAAATAACATCACTCATTCATCTTTTACCAGTTTGCTTCATATTTTGGCTCCATTTCATCCAGAATTACCTTTGTCTTCAAGAACAGTATTGCGTACACCTACTCAAATTAGTAACCAGATTCGGCTAGATACTGGTAGTTATATTTATTTTGGTTTAAACGATTACTTAACAAAGTTTTGTTCAAAATATTCCCATTTGATGTTATCAAAATCAATCAGCATATCTTTTAATATTGACGGATTGCCTCTGTTTACTAGTTCATCTATAAATTTATGGCCAATTTTAGGTTTGATTGTTAATTTTGATGTAGTTAAACCAACACCATTTGCAATTGGTGTGTTTTGTGGTAAGGGAAAACCATCACCGATAAATAAGTTTCTCGATGATTTTGTTACTGAATTAAGAATCTTAATTATCAATGGTTTTGTTTATAAGGAAAGAAAATATGATATTATCGTTCATAGTTTTGTGTGCGACGCACCAGCTCGCGCATTTATTAAATGCATAAAATCTCATAGTGGATATTCTAGTTGCGATAAATGCACAGTAGAAGGAAACTATCTAAATAATAAAGTAATTTTTAAAGATATTTCGGCTCCCAAAAGAACTAATGAATCATTTGTAACACAAATAGATGAAGATCATCATATTGGCAATTCGCCCTTGTTAGACTTAAAATTGATATGATCACTACCTTCCCAACGGATTATATGCATTGTCTGTGCTTGGGGGTAATGAGGAAATTACTTTTAACTTGGACTAGCGGTAAAATTATTAATGTTCGTCTACCGGCCAGATCTATAAATCAAATATCACAATGCATGATTACTTTTGCCTCATATCTCACTACTGATTTTAACCGAAGACCAAGAGCTCTTAACGATCTTGCTCGATTTAAAGCCACGGAATTCAGAACCTTTCTTTTATACCTTGGTCCTATCGTTCTAAGGAATAATGTTGATATAGCTACATACGAACATTTTTACTATTACATTTGCCGCTTCCGTTTTGTTGTCGAAATTTCATTTAAAAATATTGGAACAAATGTTATAAAAGAGATATTGAGTGTATTCGTAAATCATTGTGAAATTTTATATACACTTGATTTTTGTTTATAATATTCATTCATTGATTCATCTACCTGACGATGCAAATATGTATGGACCTTTGGATAACATATCAGCCTTCCCTTTTGAAAATTATCTTGGAAAAATTAAAAAAATTGTCAGATCTCCTAATAAACCATTGCAGCAAGTTTATTGTCGTCTAAAAGAAGCTAATAATACTCCATTAGAATTTGAAATTATTAAAAACTTAGAATATTCTATTGAACATTTTGATGGGCCAATTCCTTTTGGTTTTTCTAATATGAAACAATTTAAAAATTAATTTACAATGATGTTTTATTCACAACTTCTTCATTTTCCAGTAAGAATTGTTACTGTCTTCTTAAGGGTAACATTGTAATGAAGATAGGTAATGTTTTAGTAGATTCGAAAAATAATATTTTTATTTTTGGAAGGAAATTCTTATCTTATAAATCGCTTTACACTTACCCCATTGAATCAAAATCATTAAGTATTTTCATTGTGAGTCAACTAAATTCAGATTTGGAAGTTAATACAATACATAATATTGTAGGAAAATGTATTGTTTTTCCTCTTGATGATGTCACTGGTGGTACATTTGCTTCGTTTCCATTGTTACATGCACTTATGTAAATCTATTTTATTAAGTTCCTATTTTAACCTACTTATTGTAATCGCTATTATATACGCATATATTTATATATTATATGTATGTATTGTATTCATGTACTTTTATATATGGAAATAAAATAATAATTCTCTATTTTGGTAGTTCTAAAAAATGCAGTGATTTAAGCGACCCTTGATTTTATGCGAAGTATCAAGGTAATCAGTTCATGTTCATACTCATGCAATTAGCTACCGTATACTCGTTAACATCTATAGTAGCTTTATAAGAAGGTCAATTCAACATTGCAAATTGATTAGCAACGTCGATTAACCGTTTCAAAAACTACGTAGACAAACTACTTTACGTCCACGTGATTTCTACGTTGAGATCAACGTTACTTCAACGTCTTGGTTAACGTCAACTTCACGTTACTAGTCTACGTAGATTCCACTGTGACATTGTTACGTTACTTTCACGTCATATCAACGGGGAAGTCTACGTTACTTCAACCTCTAAGGTAACGTTTTACAACGCTGAATCAACGTTACAATGTTGCTTGGGACATTACATTGTTTTTGTGGTACTGATAATTTGAATTAGAGCTTTATGTTGGACCTAATATGGCCGACTTTTGCGGTACTCTAGCGTAAACCTCTAACAAAGATTACACTACGACATCTATTACAAAATCATTAAACTATTCATGAACTAAGGTTTTGTATCTCAGTTGTAGTGTTTTTATCAAAATATAAATAAAAATTTTGCGCGAGTTTTACGGTTTTGCTAGTTTAATTGATATCTTAATTTAGACTTTGGTATTTTGTCTGGGTACATTTTAAATAGTAAACTAGATGCTCTGTATGTTTTTAATTCAATTTTATTTACATTACGATTAAAAAATTAAAAAAAGCAAGGTAATACAAATATGTATAATATGGTTGTAGTTTTCCAAAAAATTCAATATTTTTATAAGGAGCATTTACTTTAATATATGTATAAATGCGTCCACAAAAAATAAATTGTAAATTTCACGTCATAACTTCTATGGAGAAACCGAAAAATAACAAACGCCAAACTACGGTGCTGCCATCTTTTAAACCGCAACCCATAAATCGCCGTCTTAAGAAAACTCAAAGGAAGCTTGATTGGCACAATATTCAATTCAAAACAATTCAAACTGTTAGTTAAAAATATTCTAAGTGCGGATTTTATCAATGATAAGTAGAAAATTTCTAAATGCGATCCTGGCTCAAATACTTTTAAAGATGGCGGTTGTTTTGTTTTGCAAAACTCCATCCCAATATTCCCAATTGTTTGTTAGACCATAGCGTCTTAATGCTGTGATAGCATATTATTATTTTGGGGTAATTCTGTTGATATATCATGGCTACAGCTACATGCAAAATTTGCCTAGTAGAAAATATTAAGCAAGAAGAGAAATTTTACTCGATTTTGGAATTTCCTACAGACGACGTAAGTATCACACATTACAGTATTATTTACACTATTTAATTGTATTTTAGGTTCTAAGAATCACCGAAAACTCAGTCACATGCGGCAAATGTAGAGTGGATATCGAGAAATTTCATCAACTGTACATCCGAAACGAACACATTCCCATCAAAGATGAAATTAAAAAGGAAGACTTTGAAGGGATTGTTGCGGACCAATGTGTATTATTTAACACTGACATACCTTTATTTGTTGAAGAAAGCGTTCCAGTAAATATTCTCTATTGTTATCAATGTAATTATGGCACTAACGATAAACAAAATCTAACTGATCATATTTTTACTCATTGCTTTAAATGTGAATGGTGCAATTACATGACTTATGATAATTCTGTGTTAAAAATTCACCAAGAAATTCATACACATAGTGAACCCCTACAATGTAACATTTGTAATTATACTTGTACGAAAATTGATTTGTTAGTTGAGCATATAGCTACACATACTGCTACAAATGAAACGAAATATAAGCATCTGTTGCAAACCAGCGAAGATCTATTTGATTGTAGTTGTAGAACAAACTGTAAAAATATTCTGAAAATTCACACGAGAACATGCTTAAATGGACAAAAACCTTTATTAAAAAAGCAACAAAAGATCTTTATTACACGTCTCAAAAAGATTCATTCTGAAGATAAGCTGCTTAAATGCAATTTGTGTGAATACACCGGTAAGCATTCCAGTCGTCTAAAAGTGCACTTGAAAATGCATTCAGATGAACGAAGTTTTAGCTGCAACCAGTGCGACTACAAGACGAACTCCATTTGGAAGTTGAGAAGTCACAAAAGAGTTCATTCCAAAGAAAGGCCATATAAGTGCAACTTGTGTGACTACACCAGTAAATATGCAGATAACTTAAAAATACACATAAAGATACATTTGGGTGAACGAAATTTTAGCTGCGACAAGTGCGAGTACAAGACGTACTGCAAAGAGACGTTGAAACGTCACAAAAGAGTTCATTCTGAAGAAAAACGATATAGATGCAATATGTGTGATTATACCTGTAAATGCATTAGTAGTTTAAATCAACACATGAAGAAACATTCTGGGGAAGGAAGTTTTAGCTGTGATCAGTGCAAGTACAAGACGTACTGCAAATGTAATATGATACGACACAAAAAAGTCCATTCTGAAGACAAACCACATAAATGCAATTTGTGTGATTACACCAGTAAATACGTTGGTGATTTAAATAAACACATGAAGAAACATTCTGGCGAAAAAAGTTTTAGCTGTGGTCAGTGCAAGTACAAGACGTACTGTAAATGGAATATGAAACGTCACAAAAAAGTCCATTCTGAAGGAAAACCATATTTATGCAATTTGTGTGATCACACGAGTAAATACATTGCTAATTTAAAACGACACATGAAGATACATTCAGGTGAACGAAATTTTAGCTGCGATATGTGCGACTACAAGACGTACTCCAATGCTATGTTGAAAAGTCACAAAAGAGTTCATTCTGAAGAAAAAACGTTATACATGCAATCTGTGTGATTACACCAGTAAATACATTGGTGATTTAAAAAAACACATGAAGATACATCATGGTGAACCAAGTTTCAGTTGCGATATGTGCGAATACAAGACGTACACCATTGCGATGTTGAAAAGTCACATACGTGTTCATTCTGAAGAAAAACAATATACATGCAATTTGTGTGATTACGCCAGTAGATACGCAGGTCACTTAAAAAGACACATGAAGATACATTCGGGAGCTGGGATTAGTGGGACTACAAAACGTACTCGATGACAAACTAACAAGTTACAAAAAAGAATACATTATAGAAGAAAAACCGTTTAAGAGTGGGACTCGTTGGAGTAGTACCTTAAATAGCACTGCTGTCGATTTTAATTCTATAATGCTAACACTTTAGAAGGTATCCCCGCCTAGGGAGGCCTAGGTGTCATAATAAATAAACGTACTGCTTTATACTAATACAAATAGGTTATGTAATGCTGATATTTAAAAGTACTTTACTTGAAATCAATTCTGTATTGTCTTTGTTCAAGCTAGCAATACGTAACTGAACTAAGTACAATGA
>JALBCR010004124.1:0-22727 GCA_030710515.1 Abscondita cerata
AAGAACACCAGGTTACGTGCAAAATTTGTTTAGGTGAAGTTAAGCAAGAAGTAAAATATGATTTGAATGAAGATTTGGTAACGCAGTTCTCTTCAGAAGACGTAAGTACACAACATTGAATTATTACACGATTTAATTTTGAAGGTTATAAGCATTACTGAACACCCAACGGCATGTAACAAATGCAAGGTGGAGATCGATGAAACTCATCAACCGTACATGGAAAATGAAGCCGTATTTCAATACATACCCATACCTCGTTAAGAAGGAGATTAAAGAAGAGTTTGTAGAAGATTCCAAACCGAAGCAATTGTTGCTAATCAACACGCCGACTTACCTATGTGTATTGAAGATTCCATCTACAAATATCCTGCACTGTTATCAATGTAATTACAGTACTAACGACAAACAAAATCTAACTGATCATATTTCTTTTTACCCAATCACTGGTCGTGATAGTTCATGTTAATAACGCACGTGGATACAAGCTACGAACTGTTAAACGAGAAAGCACACCGAATTTGGCCAAAACTTTATTTGAAATGATTGCCATTACAAGACAAACAGCAAAATTACTTTGAAACTTCACATTAGGAACTGCTTTTAAATGGAGAGAAATCACTCGATCAAGCAATGTGAAAAATGTACTTAACTTTTACAAAAATACTTACGTCGACACATGCGTCGTAAGCATGGAGGAAAGCAACTAAAGCTCAAATGCAAATTATGCAACTATAGCACTTACAATGAATTCATTTGATGTATCATGTGCATACACAAACTGGAGAGAAACTGTTCAAATGCAAATTGTGCGATTACCAAAATAAGAATTCAAGTTATTTCAAAACTCATGTACTCAAACACTCTGATGCACAACCCTTTTGTTGCGACAAATGCGATTACAAACTTACAACAAATGGACGATGACTCAACACAAAATCATTCATTCTAAAGAAAACCATTTAAATGCAGTTTATGCGATTACAGCTGTAAGAATATAAATATGCATATGAATAAACATTCTGGTGAACCTAATTTAAGCTGCGACAAGTGCGAGTACAAGGCATACTCCAGTTCGAGGTTGGCGGAACATAAAATAGTTCATTCTGAAAAAAGCCATTTAAATGCAATTCATGTGATTTCACGACTAAATATTCAACTAGCTTAAAAATTCACTTGTCTAAGCATTCGTGAACTTAATTGCTGCGAAAAGTGCGACTACAGACGTATCCATTCGATGTTGGCGCGTCATAAAATGGTTCATTCTGAAGAAAAGTCTTTAAATGCAATTTGTGTAATTTCACCACTAAATATTCCAAAGCTTAAATGTTCACTTAACTAAGCATTCGGGTGAGCGTAATTTAAGCTGCGACAATGCGACTACAAGACGTACCCGGTCGACATTGGTCCGTCATAAAAGGTTCATTCTGAAGAAAGGTCTTTTAAATGCAATTCGTGTGGTTTCACCACTAAACACTCGATGCTTAAAACTTCACTTGGTTCAAGTATTCGAGTGAACATAATTTTGCTGCGACAAATGCGATTACAAAACATATTGCAAACTTGATGTGAGGAATCACCAAAAAATTCATTCTGGATTTACCTTATAAATGTAATTCATGCGATTATCGAGGTAGACATTTACACGACTTAAAAGGCATTTGAATAAACATGCTGCAACAAGTGTGACTTTAGGACGTACTCCAGTTCGACGTTGGCGCGTCACAAAATGGTGTATTCTGAAAAGTCCTTTAAATTCAATTCGTGTGATTTCACCAATAAACACTCGGGTAGCTTAAAAGTTCACTTGTCTAAGCGTGTGACAAATGCCATTACAAGACATACTGCAAACTTGATTAGCTTATTAATGTAATTCGTGCGAATATCGAAGTAGACGTTTGTAATTATCGCTCTGTAATTATTTTAAGACACCATATTGTTTGTAATCTGTTAATAATAATAATAAATGACCCTGAAATAGTAAATTATAATCCGAGTTACATAAGAAAAGCTATTATTGCCGAGAAGTATTGGACGTGTGCAATAATAGCCTCTATGTAACGTGTGTAATACAATAATTTTTTGACTCTGAATTCTATATAAAAAAAAATTAAAAGGTAACTCGATATTTAAACTTTGACATTTAGTAATTTTTTTTTACGATGGTACCACGATAAATAAGGCGTCATTAAATATGAATTAATCATTCAAATACCAACTTGAAGTGCGGAACAGTATCGTTATAGACTTTCAGTGACTTTATGACGATACGATATTAGCGTCGTTATAGACTTATTAACGTCGCAAAGTCAAAAAAACATTATTGAAGTTATGTAATATATTGTAGTATTATTGTTGACAACCAGTTTAAAATCAATTACTTTACAAGATTGTTGTTTTTAATTCGCTTTCTTATTTTTCCGCTGGAATTTCTCTTTTTTATCTGTACCTTATGATAGATGGCGTTTATCAAGATAAAGAAAACGCAAGTGTTACATCAAGAAACTCAACTCGAAGATTAAACAGTCTTAAGATTTTGTATGTGATTAGAATAATTGAAAACTTCATCCATAATCAAATTCATATAGGTAGTCTGTAGAACACCCTGGTTTAAAACGTGAATCACCCCATTATACTATTAACAGATTTTTTACGAGAACAAAAAACGTCGCTCCACGTTGGGTGCCAAAATTTTGTTACGATTAGAAAGATAAATTTATAGTAATGCCCTCAGTCGGTAGGTGGCGTGCGGTTAGAGATTCGCAACTTAAGGCTGGCATTTACCTAAACGAAATTTAAATTGCGTGTATGTTTAGTTGTCTAAGTCGTTTAAAAACAAATCTGTCAAAACACTTTTACGACTTTCGAATAAATACTCACTTCTAATCTTATGTAACCCCTTGTCTATTGTTTGGTTAGTGAACAGGTAAGTTTGTGTAAAATCACAGGTAGCAAGCTTAGTGCAATGTTTTTTGCCTAGTTTTAAATTAAATATGGTAATTTTACGGATTTTGAAAAAATTTAGTTCCATTATATTACGAAAAATTAATGTTTTAAAAAAATTTCGACACGTTGTTTACAAGATATATTACTTATATCTATCTATTCACATCGAGATGTTTGCAATATTCTTATATTTAAAGACACTATTCGTAAATATTTATAGTAAAATAGATTCATACTTTTCTGGATCACAAACAGTTACCTTTTATAAATTTAATAAAAACACTCTGTCAGTAGTTAGATCAAACATTAGTAATAAATAAATAAAGTCGTCTGCAATTACCACTTTCAAACTAACTTCTAAAAATTGGAACAAATTGTGCACAAAATGAAGTATATTCCTGAGAGTAAATTCCAGCCTTAATGGTTGGTAATTAGATTTCTTGAAGGAGAAGCACCATAAACCATTCAAGTGTTTATTCCGGCAACGTTTCGTGTGCTAAAGGTGCACACTTCGTCAGGCCTCTATTTATTAATGAAAAATAAACAATGTGATTATTATGATCATAAAATATCACAGATTATAATAAAATATAGAATTTCAAATTGACTTTTAACCACAAATTGACAGTTATTACTCTAAACAGAAGATGATCCGTCACATAAAAGATACGGACACCACAACAATGAGTTGAAAACGTCACAAACTAAATAAATTAACATGTAAGATAACAATTAAAGCGTTGGGAAACATTTAATCAATTTTATTTTTGAAATAAGGTATCTATAAAAAGGAGAGGTTATGTTTGCTGGTTTGTTTTGGTTTTGCATCCTGCTAAAATTGAGAGAAAACTAGAGAATAGAATATAGTGTGTGGATAGTCTGTGATTAAAAGATGTGTGGAGAAATATAAAGTTGAAAAATTGTTGGTATTACTTAACCTGCGAAATGAGGTGTACTGTTTGTAAGGAGACCAATGCAGCTATCTTTGAGTGTGATATTTGTAAATCTGGTAGCTGTAAACAATATGGGAATTTAACATCATCAGAAGTGAAAGTATTGAAGTTGGGTTCCTGTGTTTTAAATATTACTGTGCAAGGTGTAGAGAGCATGAATCAGCATCGATGTTTCGGGTTTTGATGCATTGTAAGGATGAACTGATAGATAGCAAGGAAAAGGTAATTTCTACAAAAGATAAGTTGATAAAGAGTTTGAAACAGTTGGAAAGAGAGCGGAGAGAAATTGATGTAGTCAGTCAAGTGGTTGAACAAGGTACATTAAAGTATAGTGATGTAACGAGAGTCGAGAGTAACGAAGTTCTAATAGTGAAACCAAAAAAGTTCAAGAAAGTGTGTTGACAAACAAGAACCCAGATTAAAGAAGGGATTCTTCCGGGAAAAATCAAGGCTGCGATATCCAAAATGAGGTTCCTTAATGATGGGGCGGTTGCAATAAGCTGTCGAAAAAGAGGATTTAGTGAATATGTCTGATAGTATTTGGGAAATTGGGTGGAAATTATGAGGTGAAAATTCCAGAAAGAAAGCCTCCAAAGATAAAGATTATAATTTAGAAGAAATTGTTTGAAGATAAAAATGATTTCATAGAAAAGATTATACTGCAAATGCGATTACAACTACTGAGGAGGAAAGAAGTATATCGGTAATAACACACTTTAAGGGTAGGAGTGGTAAGGAAAGTGTAGTTTTGAGGTGGACCCTGTTACAAAGGAAGAGCAGACTGTCTATTGGGTGAGATCATACGCATATTTTGACCATATAAATATAATACAGTGCTTCAAATGTTATAAATTTGGACATATGGCTAGGACTGTAAATCTGAAAAGAATGTCTGCCCAAAGTGTGTAGGAGATCATAAGAATGACGTGTGTCAGTCTCAACAAACTGTAAATATACAACAGATGTATTAAAGGTGCCAAATGTAGATAGTGGTCATTTTGTTTATGATAGAAATTGTGAAACATACAAGAGAATATACAGGGAGCTAGAGAAAAAGTTAGTTATCCAGTATTTACCTTCACAGAGATAGCAACAAAAGAGTAAGATAATGTATCTGAATATACAGAGTTTATTGTGTCAGAGACACATGTGGATCATGAAATTCAGATCGAATGATATTACCATGTAAATACAGTTTCAAACAGCAGACACACAGGGGGTCAATCATCTATATAAAGGAAGAAATTTGGTTTAAAACATTGTCAAGAACAACGTATTTAAATAATGTGTGGATCACAGGTGTGGAACTATCAATACATGGACAAAATTGTGTGTGTGTTTAGTCATTCACCGGTGAGCAGTGATGCTGAATTTTTGTCATATATGTAGGGCATTTTCGAGGAGTATGCATCGAAAGAGGGAACACTCATATGGGTTGGTGACTTCAATGTTGATATGTCAAAAACACTTTTATTCGGAAAAGTTAAGGAAGTTGATAATGCAGTATGGATTATACCAGAATGAATGACTTTACAAGAGTGACAAGTCAGACGTCAACAATGATGTTAATCACAAATAAAATGATTTGAAACCACAGGTACATGGTACACCGAGAGTTACAGACCTTAGCATATTGACTGTAAATATGATAAGAAATGGCACAGATCAAGGGAAAATTGCTAGAACTTATAGAGATTACAAAAATTTTGATGAGTTAAGGTTTCAAATGGATCTAATGGACACAGAATGGAATACAAATTGTACAGACATAGACGCAATGGCAGACAAATTGGTAAAATCGATTTCCACAATGTTGATAGATATGCTCCCGTAAAAATAAAACTTGTCAAAAGCAATGGGCTGATAAAAGATGGTGGACATCCGAAATATGCTTAAATATGCAAAAAAGAGAAAGGCTATAATCACGAAGAACACTGATGATTTTGACGAATATAAGAACCTCCGAAATAGAATGATAAATATGATTAGACGACGAAAAGTATTTATTATAATTCAAAATAGATATGAATAAAAATGATTCTGCAGAGATGTGGAAGACTATTAAATTACTAGTGGGGAGGGAATAAGAAAACCAAAATAATGGGAATATACTATGAGGGAAAAATTGTGATAGAGGAAAGTATGATCACCAATAAATTTAACAACTACTTCATAGAGAGTATAAAATCAATAGCCATGAAAATAAGTGAACGGGACATTATGGACACAGCGGGAAGGATGAAAAAATGTGAAATTTAAAGTTATCTTATTAGAAGAATTGAAAAATGTAGTTAAAAATCTAAAAGGAAAAATAGCGGTATGGATCGAATAAACATATATACTACAAAAAGCATTTAAAGTTACTGGAGAAAATTTTCGGGCACTGGAAGATGTCAACAATCATCCCAATAGAAAAGAAAACATACACAAAAAGTGACAAATTTCGAACCAACAATATGCTTCCTGTTTATGAGAAATTATTAGAGGTTGTAGTGAATAGTCAATTTATAGAATACAAAACAATTCTTGTGAGAGTGCACTACAAACGGTTATAGCGAGTTGGAAAGGTGCTATAAGAGAGAGAGGGGTCATAGGGGTAGTGTTTCTGGACCTTCGAAGGGCTTTTGAAACCATAGACAGATGCATGCTGCTAAAGAAGTTGGAGAAATATTGTGTTCAAGGTGTTGTTCTCAGGTGGCTATCTATCAAATCGTACGCAGAAAACAAGATTTGGGAATAGTACATCAATGCAGAAAGAGAATGTGCTTGGTGTTCCACAGGGAACAATGTTGGGCCCTAGTTTGTTTGTTATTTACATCAATGACATTGTAGAAAAATTAAAGAAGTTGCTAACTATAGCTTACTGTATTTCATAGGTCAAGATGTTGAGGAGGTTGTGAAAACCCTAAACGAGGAGCTTGAAGTGCTGTATAAATGGCTGACACGGAACAGTTTAAGTCTAAATACAGAAAAAACTGAATTCATGGTGATTAAAAGCAAGTTTAATACTATACCAAATAAAAGACACACAGGAATTTATATAAATAAAGTAAGGATTAAACAGGTAGAGCAGTGCAAGTACTTGGGTATTGTGATAGATGAACACTTAACTTTTCTAAACATGCTGAATACATAACTAGTAAAGTTGCAAGAAAAGTGAATCTACTAAAAGAATGAGTAAATATCTTAGTTCATGGTCAAAGCTGACAATTTACAAGGCAAAATCGTATTACCACATTTTAACTACTGTTCATCGGTGCTGTTTTTGTTAAGCATGACTGAGAAAAGTATATGTACTTAAGAGGAAACAAAATAAAGCTATGCGTTGTATTATAGGATGTAGTCGCTATACAAATATAAAGACCATGTTAGAGGCAACAGAGTTACTGTCTGTACGACGGATATTGTTTCTGAATACCATGACTCTGATATATAAAATGAGTCACAATCTGCTACCTAAACATCTGTTGGAGAATATTAAATATATAACGGAAGTGCATAGTTATTCAACCAGGGCTAGAAATGACTTTTATGTCTCGATGGTTACTATAACTATGGTCAGAACGATTTTACACAATGGACTTGTCCCATGATGTGAAGAAATCGAATACAGTTCAGATTTTTAAGAACAGATGTACTTTATACTGTAGGAATAATTTTGAATTGTAGTAGAATTAATTGTTGTTGTTTGTAAATATTAGATGTTATAAAAAATGTAAGTTTAGCTGTATGCTATTGAATAAATATTATTATTAATATTATTATTATTATAAATACCACTTAAATGTCAATTATAATATGGGCGCAAATCTAACGATGAACTTTTGGATCCCTCAAGTCGCGGATCTGCACATTTCATATACCATTCTACTCTTAAGATCTAAAAGCTGACACATTATGTCACGAGGTCCACGGACTATAGATGGATGACGTATAGTGAACTGATGGTAAAATTGGAGATGCTTCTGTTGTAGCAGAATCTGAGCGGAAGAAGACAATGTCAACAATATTAACAACTTTACAATTGGATCTAGAAGAGAACATACTTCTGTCAATTATTCAGGATAATCTCAGACAAGCGTAAGTGGTCCAAAAATATAGTGTACGAAGAATCATGAAACTTCATTGAAGAATCTGGAAATACATTGTTACAAACAAGAAACATTTCATCATAACATTTTTTGTTAGGGATGGCAACCACATCACTATCTGTGTCTATTATATTGCAGTCTATGTGATGAAAACTAATGATGGTCGAACAGCAGGTTTCGTGCAAAAATTTGTTTAGGTGATATTAAGCAAGAGGCAAAATTTGAATTGAATGAAGATTTGGTATCGCAGTTCTGTTCAGAAGACGTAAGTATCAACACAACATTGAATTATTTACAATAATTTAATTTTTGAAGGTTATAAGCATTACCGAACATCCAATCGCATGTAACAAATGCAAGGTGGAGATCGATGAAACCCGCCAAGTGTACATAAAAAATGAAACCGTATTAGAATTACACCCATACCTCATTAAGAAGGAGATTAAAGAAGAGTTTGTAGAAGATTCCAAAACCGAGCAATTGTCGAAGACCATTCTGCTGAGTTACTTATGTGTATTGAAGATGCCACTGCTATAAATATTCTGTACTGTTATCAATGTAATTACAGTACTAACGACAAACAAAATCTTACTGATCATATTTTTACCCACCGTGTCGAAAAGTAACCAGTGCAATTGCACGACTCCTGATAATTCTAAGTTAAAGACTCACCTGCATTCTGCTACAGAACTGTTAAAAAGAGAAGAAAAGTACATCCAAGAATTTGACAAAACTTTATTTGAATGCCATGATTGCCATTACAAGACAAACAGCAAAATTACATTGAAACTTCACGTGAGGAACTGCTTAAATGGACAAATTGCGAAGCCTACGTTACAGAAATCACTCGATAAAGTTAACATAATTAAATGTAACTACTTGACTTTTAAAGAGAAATACTTAAGCCGACACATACGTCGCAAGCATGGAGAAAGACAACTAAAGCTCAAATGCAATTTATGTAACTTAGCACTTACAAAGAATTCAATTTGATATATCATGTCCATACACAAACTGGAGAGAAACTGTTCAAATGCAAATTGTGCGATTACCAAAATAAGAATTCAAGCCATTTCAAATTCATGTACTTAAACACTCTGATGAACAACCCTTTTGCTGCGACAAGTGCGATTACAAAACCTACAACAAATGGAGGATTACTCAACACAAAATCATTCATTCTAAAGAAAACCATTTAAATGCAGTTTATGCGATTACAGCTGTAACTGGTCATCTAACTTAAATGTGCACATGAATAAACATTTACGTGAACTTAATTTAAATTGCGACAAGTGCGACTACAAGGCATACTCCAGTTCGAAGTTGGCGAAACACAAAATTGTTCATTCTGAAGAAAGGCCTTTTAAATGCAATTCGTGTGATTTCACCACTAAACATTCGGCTAGCTTAAAAGTTCACTTGTCTAAGCATTCGGGGAACGTAATTTAAGCTGCGACAAGTGCGACTACAAGACGTACTCCAGTTCGAAGTTGGCGCAACATAAAATAGTTCATTCTGAAGAAAGGCCATTTAAATGCAATTCGTGTAATTTCACCACTAAATACTCGGACAGCTTAAAAATTCATTTGTTTAAGCATTCGGATGATCGTAATTTAAGCTGCGACAAGTGCGACTACAAGACGTACTCCAGTTTGAGGTTGACGCATCATAAAATGGTTCATTCTGAAGAAAGGCCTTTTAAATGCAATTCGTGTGATTTTACCACTAAACATCTCGGCGAGCTTAAAAGTTCACTTGTCTAAGCATTCGGGTGAACGTAATTTAACCTGCGACAAGTGCGACTACAAAACGTACTCCAGTTCGACGTTGGCACGTCATAAATGGTTCATTCTGAAGAAAGGTGTTTTAAATGCAATTCTGTGATTTCGCCACTAAACACTCGGGTAGCTTAAAAGTTCACTTGTCTAAGCTTAATTTAAGCTGTGACAAATGCGATTACAAAACATACTGCAAATTTGATTTGAAAAATCACAAAAAATATTCACTTTGATTTACCTTATAAATGTAATTCGTGCGATTATCGAAGTAGGTATTTACACGTCTTAAAAAGGCATTTGAATAAACATGCTGGTTAAAGATAATATAGCGAATTAAAAAGAAAAAAATTATCGCTCTATAGCTTAAAACCTTAAAAAACGTGATTAAAAAAATATCTGGAAATTATGCAATATTTGAAGTATTATTATTGACAACCTATAAACCAATTTAAAAATCAATTACAAATAAATCTTGTTTTGAATTCGCATACTCATTCGAACGCTAGAATTTCTCTTGTTATTCTGTACCTGATGATGGCGTTTACCAAAACAGATAAAACACAAAGTGTCGCATCAAGAAACTCAAGTTCAAGATTGGTGATTAGTATAATTTAAAAAAAAATCAATTAAGAGTTTTAAACAGTCACAAACATATCAATAATTATTTGTGTTTTTAAATGCAGCTAAATTATAAATAATAGTTTTTTTTTCAAAATTTGATTTCTACATCGAATGAAAGCATAATTTACAAAAAAAATTACTTACGGGATCAAAATTGCATTTAGAATAACTTTTTTCGAAATTCTTAATAATTTTTTATTTTCGCATATGTTAAATCTTTGGAATTTTTAATTATTTTTTTAAACTACAGGTGCCGCCTATAACGCATGCGCAAACAATTTTATAAATATTATAAAAGAATAAAAACCGTATCTAACCTAAGCCAACATAAAATAATTTATGTCAGGTTAGGTCATCATAGATATTTCGGTACGCGCGTAGAAGAAACGATAACCAAAATAAAATGTTGATGAGACTTATAACAAACATGGAGCCCAAGCTTTTTAGGGGAATGCTTTCCGTCACTTTTACGCATGCTTGACATGGTCTCCTGTTCTACAATATGCTTAATATAAGAGCTAACTAGATCGGCTGCTTAGAAATCTAGCCATTAGGTATCATCCGCATATAGGATCGAGACGAATTACGTGAAATTAGTAGAATAATGTGTAAATGACACGGAACAAACAAAAAGATGCAAAAAGCGAAACTATATACAGGGTGATTCATTAAATTAAAAAAATATATATAATTTAACGCTCTGTATTTTTTTTCCACAACAATATTTTGTTAAGGAATATTGGGTCCTATGGTCATATTTTAGCCTAAATAACTCGCCCTTAGCCTATGTCCCAATAGTTATGAATCACCCTGTATAGACTAGCAAAATAAATAGCAGAACGAAAAACAATAATGATGTGGTGTTACGGGTTTATTTGCAAAAGTAAAACATATGTCGGGAACCTTCTTAAAACATGTGTCGTGTGTAGCACTTTACGACGAGAAGTTGAATTTGCCGCATGTGATTTTTCTATTGGTGGATTGTTTAATTCACGAAAAGTTTGAAGATTACAAGCAGACATTTTCTACTTACTGGGTGTTTGGCGTGCTTCGTGAAGCTAAATTTTACATATAAATTATTAATGTGTGCTTCAATAATTTCAAGTTAAATTGGTGTGTAAGTGTAAACCCGGCCGCATTCACCGTAAGTAATTTTTCGTTGTTGTCTCGTGGTTGTGTTAATTCTAATTACGACGTATGCTTTAGCACGTGCGTTGACCTCATATTCTACTCGTGTATTACAATCTGGATAATTCCTGGGGGTGCTGGAATGGCTATTTTAGAACCTTTCGCTATATAAC
This sequence comes from Abscondita cerata, assembly GCA_030710515.1. Taxonomy (NCBI): domain Eukaryota; kingdom Metazoa; phylum Arthropoda; class Insecta; order Coleoptera; family Lampyridae; genus Abscondita; species Abscondita cerata. Next base: position 11,691 of record JALBCR010004124.1, read on the forward strand.
TTTACGACTACCACGGTTTCGCTTACATTTAAGCTGCCAACGGCCGATAAACTCTTCTTTCTCGGAACTGCATACTACAGAATACAGTTAAGTTTTACTGTTTAAGAAACCTATTCACTATTCATGCGTCTGAAGCTCACGTACATGTGACATTGGACGGTTTGAATCTCTAGCATCTCCACCACCGATGTTCGGTTTTGTTTTTTAACTTTTTTAAGAGCTTGGGCGCTTTAGATAAAGTACTTACTACTTACTGTGTTATCCCAAGTTTAAGTTAGTTTTAAGTTACCGTGTGTAAGTGACGTGTACGTCGAGTTTCCTTAGTAACCAATCCTAACGCTAATTTTAATTTGAGGTGTAACGAACAAAAGCTTAACTGAATTTCGACACATTAATTGCGAGCTTTAATTAAATTGTTGTTGCTAACGCCCGTAATTCTATGCGACAGCCTCTCCCTTATTTCTGTCACATTCTCCTAGCTATATTGAATTGTTTATTTGTCTTTCTGATTTGTGTTCGTTTTAGCGTATTAGACTTTTTAGTAAAACCTATTGAACTCCTGTTGGTCGGTTTTATTTCTTTCTATTACCCAGCAGGTGGCGCCTCGTTAGGCAGCAGTTTATTTCTTTACAGTTCTTTAAGGACATCCCCAACTCACAGACTAAGCCGGACACTGCTGTGCTAACTACTACAAATGCTTGATTCTCCATGAATTTAGTGCGCTACATCGAGCCAAATTGTCTTGTTCTTCTCTCTATGTTGTACCGCTAGAGCCAGTTTTTTCTTTTTATTATTATTTGTAAACTACAACCGTTACAGTGGACAGAGAGAAAATTTGGAGCAGGCTATATATACTTTCTATGACAGTTTCTGACAGGAAACTGTAGTTTTAGGAAATACGTGTTTTCTGTGCAGTGAGCACTACATGATAAATGCATCTTCTGCAGTGAAACGGAAACCCCCAACTATACTTGTACCAATACAATCGATGGACCAAAAGAAACATACACCGAAAATACGGTCGAAGTCAGTCATGATTAGTGGTGAAAATAATTGGACTAAAATATATAATTGAATAAGGGAAATCCTGAAAGAAAAGAACAGTCTGAAAGAAGTGTAATAATAAAAGACGAGTTAAGAAGAAAAGCAAGATATAAAGTAACTAAGTTCTGACGTAATGCGCGAGCTGCCTTAAAACTGTGGAAAATAAAAGAGGAGGTGTTAGAGGGTAGGTATTATCAAGACTCTTACACTCATCCGCAGAACACCCAGTGCCTGTTCCGCTTCCCGAAAAAAAGTAGACTTAGTTTCAGATTTTGTTAGGTTAGGTTAGGTTATGTTAGGAGACTGATATAGCATAAAGCGCAAATATAATGACGCTACGCGACAACACCAGCGTTTTTTGCTCGACACTAATACTCACTTTCGCATGGTGGACTCTTCAACAGTCAACGTACATTGAACTTCATTAGTTGACATCTGACCAGTATGGTAAATTCCACCCCGAAGTATATCCTAGCTAAATTTCGACTTTGTATGACGTCAAACTATCTTTTCTACGCTCTTTTTGATCGAACTCTTCACTCTTGTCTTTTCCACTCACGACGTTAGTAAGTTACCGAGGACTTGAGAGTATTCAGTTACTACTTTTTTCTTCACGGACTGTTTTTACGTTGACGACCACAGCAAAATATCCCATAAATATCTTTAGTCTACAAGACAACGAAAAAAACTTAAAAATGAAGAAAAAATACAGGAAGAAAAGAACTAATACAAAAGTAAGAAGAGAGATTCGAGAACTACAATGGAACCTACAAAAATACATTAAAAACACATAAGTAGATGATTCGACAAGAAGTAGGGAAACATTTATTCTATGCGATTTAATGAACACTTACATCGAATTGAAAAAAGAAACTAAAGAACTGCAATTACTTTGGAGATGAAAGACACCAGCAAGCACATCATTCTTAAATGTAAAGGAATTTGATGCAATCAGACAAGAGACAGAAGGAAGAAAACCTTACTGGGAAGAAAGGGACGAACTAGAAACTGTAACAAACAATCATCGCTTGTCTGATGAAATACTTTATAGTGGTACTAGAACATCCAATGATTATTCTATTTTAAGTTATATTAGGTCAGGTTGGGTTAGGTTAAGTTCGGTTAGGACAGTTTAGTTTATTTAATTATTGGTTAGGTTAGTCCGAAAATAGCAACAAATCGATTAGAAAAATTTGTTGTTTACCAAATAACAAAAGAAGCGACGGCTCTAGCGGAACAACCTTGTCGAAGAGTTGCGTGGATTCCTAAATAACTATAAGAAATTAGGCTGCTGGTCTAACAAGGCGCCACCTGCTAGATAAGAAAGAAATAAAACCGATCAACAGGAGATCTATAGGTTTTACTTAAAATCTAATATGTTAAATCGAACACAAACCACAGAGAGAAACAAACAATACAGTATAACAAATCTTAAAATATTAGGAGAATGTGACAGAAATAGAGATGCTGTCCTATACAGGGTGTTTCTGAAAGGTGTGTACATGGCTTTACCAGAGGTTCTCTGGCCATAATAGACGTTTAACACCAATTTATCTAACAAAGTGCACCACAAGGGTGCCAGAAGGCGTCAAACTTTCCAAAAAATATTGTATATTGGGAATAACTCGAAAATGGTTCGACGGATTTTGTTCCGCTTTCGAATGCTGGTTATCTGCTCTCGAAGACGTTTTATGTGTAATGTGGACAAATTTCTGATGGCAGGAAATACAGACACTGTCAATAAATGATAATATTTTAATAACCGTCAACGATACGAAACCAAAATAATTCTGACAAATAAAACAAACAATTTGAAAACTTTCTTCTCTCTTGTTAAATTGCGCTAATGCTATTAGTTCGATCAGAAAATAATTAAAATCATATCCCTGCAAGGCGCACCTTAGAAATTCAAGTAGACTGCTAGTAGACTATGTGATCAAATCTATCATTTGTAACATTCATTTCCGGATCTTCCAAGATTACTCACGTTTCTATTTTGCAATCAACTATTTGAAAATGGGCTACACATTTGCCGAACAGACTGATATGCTGTTAGTGTTGGGCTTTGCAGTGGCAATTTGTCAGAATTATTTTGGTTTTGTATCGTTGACGGTTGTTAAAATATTATCATTTATTTGACAGTGCCCGTATAAAAGCGACTTTTCCTGGCATCAGAAATTTGTCGACATTACACAGAAAAACGTTTTCAGAAGCAAACAACCAGCATACGAAAGAGGAACAAAATTCGTCAAACCCTTCTCGAGTTATTCCAATATACAATATTTTTTGAAAGTTTGACGCCCTCTGGCGCCCTTATGGTGCACTTTTAGTTATAGGTAAATTGGTGTTGGACATTCAATTTTCGGCCAGAGAACTTGTGGTAAAGCCATGTACACACCTTTCAGAAACACCCTGTATAGTTACGTGCGTTAGCAGCAGCATCGCTTACCATAAATAAGGCTTTTAGTTAAGGTGTCGAATTTCAGGCGAGCTTTAGTTAACGCTTCAGTTAGAATTATCATTCAAATTAAGAATTGGTTGCTATTAAGGCTTTGCGTACACATAACACTTACACACGGCGACTTACACTAAAACTAAACTAGAATGAAAGGGTAAGTACCTCCCGCAAACCCAGAAGGCCTTTTATGTCCACGACAACCGCTCTAAATAAAGCGCCCCAACCCTTATACAGCTGATTAAAACAAGAACGTACACCCATAAAAGTTACTTAAATATTAGCTATCGTATATCGTATATCATATGTACTTGAGCTTCATACGCATTATTATTATGAATAAGTGGCTTAAATACTAAAACTGTAATCGTCGAGTGTAAATCCGAGAATGAAGGTATTCTGCTAGCGACGGTATCGACAGTTCGGGGAAGATCTAACTCTAAGTCCCAGGGATTCTTCTTAAAGGAAGTGTGCGGAGAAAACAGAAGGCGATTGACTCCCTCGCTGGAAGTATGCTGCTTCGTTAATGCGAAACAGTGGTGTTTTCTTTCATTTATAGGAAGGTTCTTAATTAGCTACTCCAGCACCTTCAAGAGTTATCCAAGTATAATACGCAATGCGCACATAATGTCGAACACAACGTGGGTAAATCTAGACAGATTAAACTTAAACGCCAATTTGTATTAGAACTCGTGAAACCCACATTAAATAATTTCTGGTTGAAATTTACTTCAGAAAATATGCTAAAGACACCCGTGTGCATCAAACGAAAAGGAAAATGTTCGCTGTACGTGTTTAAAATCTAGTCGGTAATTTTCTTCGACACACGTTCTAAGACGGCCCACGACATACGTCCTAAATTCGGAGAAATAAAACCGTAACAAAATTATCTAAATTTATTTCTATACTCACAACTGTTTAAAAAAAACTCAGAAGTCGATACATTTCTAATTGTTTCAGCGGCAGACCCGCGGGGCGGCAAATGTCGCCGGTGAAGCGGGTTGAGATCTGATCTATGATTCATACATTACATGTGTCAGGTCAGACACACTATAATGTTCCATTTTTATCAAAAAATTTTGCGCACTAACTATTTTTTAATATTTATTTAAAAGAAAAACTGCGAAATCACTGACAGAGCTCTTTATAACGTTTGTTTGTTTACATACGAACTGCAACTTCGCATCACGCCGTGCCACCGGCGCGCGCGAGCCGAGTTGAGCGGCACTCTTTGTTGCAAAATCTTTTGTTTCACGCGTCGGCCCGTGTCGATGCTTCTCTTCGCACTCATTGAATTTAGTACTACGCATTGTACTGAACTTTGTTTGTTTTAGTGCATCGTGAAGTACCGTTACGCAAGCACGCATTATTCGTATGTTTGTTTCGCGAGAGTTTCGGATACGGAACGACAGTCATTTTGTTTGTGCTTCGATCTTTTAAATACTGTTGAATCTTCTAAAAACTAAACATTTAGAACTTTTCCCAATCTGTGAACTAGTTTTTGAAAATGAAAAGAGTCAAAGAAAGCGGTGCGGAATTTCGCAAAAAAAAGGCTAAGAAAGAAGCAGATGCGAAGAAGTCTCAAGGTGCATTACTGAAATATTTCAGTTCCAGTTCTGGTTCGAAAGCCACGTTAACGTCTTCGGTGGCATCCTGCAGCAGCGGAAGTGATTCCAGTGTAAGTAGGTATATGATTCCTCCATCTAGAATCGTGCATGGCTTAGAATTACTCCAGTTATTTTAGACATAACATGTATGGGCTGGTTCGCTCGCAATAAATTGCAAAGTTGTAAGGTTCTCTAACTTTAACGTTGACTCAATCCGAAAAGTAAAAAGCAAAATGTGAATGTATGTATGTCCGTCTATTTTCAGTTGTCAGCTCTAGAGCCTAAGCCGCTGAACCAAATTGGATGAAATTTTATATTAGAGGATGTTTTGTAAATGTCTAGGAATATTTTTTTGTTTTTGGATAACTTGATTATTTATGGTACCTGTCATACAAATAAAACATAATTTTTCATTTAGCTCAAAAATGGCGGCAACGATTTTTCTCAAATTTCTCGTCATTTTACCTTTATTAACATCTATAACATGGCATACTTACTCAGTCAGTTTTTACCGGAAAACTTTAAAAAAGGTAGCTGCCATACAAAATCAATTTTATTTGTAAATTTTCCTATAAGCCTGACAAACCGCGCCGTCACCAAAACCACTTTTGTTTTGTGATAGATAAAATACTTATTTGAAATTCGAACGTGTCCTCCAGCGAATATTCATGGGAATACATAACTTATTTTACAGGCACAAGAAGAAGACGTGCTTGCCGTCGCAGTTGGGAGTAGTTCTGGTCCCACCACAAAGCAGGGTCAAGACGAAGTCTACTCACCAGAAGTACCTCAAGCATCTAGTCATAAGCCTGCAGAAAAAGTGAATGTTGCCAAAGAAGACATATTGAAATCGTGCCTTCTGCTCCTGCCGAAGTCAAAGATGTGAATCTCGACGATGTAGGTTGCTGGCCTTCTCTTATGACCGACGAAGTCCGAACGCTTCTAGTACGTCGCGGATCGGACTCAGTACAGCACATCGATTCCAAATTTGCCGATGTTGTTCGCTCAGGGACTTCAACGAAAGGCGATACTCGAAAACTAACCAAAGAGTGGTTCTACAAACCATTATCCAACGGCGAAAAGGTTCTCCGAACATGAGTGGTGTACTCGCCTTTGAAGCAATCCTTGTATTGTTTTTCTTGCAAGCTGTTTGGCAATTCCGGCTAGAACTTCGCATCTGAAGAAGGATTCAACAAATGGTGGAAGCTAAATCCAAGAATAGGAGACCATGAAAATAGTTGGAAGTTCGCCTAAACTGTAAAGCAACCATCGATCAGAAACAACAAGAAGTTTTCGAAAGTGAGGAGAAGAAGTGGAGGAATGTACTGTACATGTTGCTGAATATTATCCAGTTCCAGATAGTGGCAATCGCGGAAACTTTCTGGAGTTAGTGCACCTCCTACCTAAATACGACCCTCTTCTAATGGAACACCTGACAAAGATAAAGCTGGGAGCAAGAGTCTCAGTTTTGTATCTATCTCCAGAAACCCAGAATGAATTTATAAACTTACTGGGACAGCAAGTTCGATCCACCATCATCCGTCGTATTCAAGAAGCTAAATATTATTGCGTAATCTTCAACAGTACACCAGACATCTCCCACAATGACCAAATGAGCCAAGTTCTGCGATACGTACATATCGAAGGAGAAAAGTCGCCGTGGTAGAATCTTTCATTGACTTCTTCGAACCAAAAGGAAAAAATGCAGAAGATCTCAGCAACGATATAATCGCGAAGATAACATCAGACGGACTGGACATACAGAATCTGAGAGGACAGGCTTATGACAATGCTGCCACAATGTCAGGGATCCACAATGGAGTTCAAGCCCGGATTAAAGCACTGAATCCGAAAGCTCTATTCGTGACATGCACAAACCACTCACTAAACTTGGCTGGGGTACACGCTGCTTCTGAATCAGTGGATTCCGTGACGTTTTTGGAACTCTGGAGAAGCTATTTGCCTTCTTTTCTGCATCAACTGTTCGATGGAACGCTTTGGTTTCCGTCACAGGTCAAGCAATGAAACGAGTCACTGAAACGCGATGGAGCGCTAGACATGTAGCTGTCAAGATGCTTAAAAATAAGTTTGAGGTAGTTCTTGAGGTACTGGAACAATTAACAGATTCATCTCAAACTTCCGAAACAAGATCGGGAGCCAGTCTTCTCCTGACAGCCATGCAGTCATTTAACTTCCTAACTTTTCTTGGCTTTTGGGCTGCAATGCTACCTGAAGTAGATGACGCACAGATTTACCTGCAGCAACGAGGACTAAGTGTGGATAAGTGTGCTCAGAAAACCCTCTTAGTGGAAAGTAGAGGACCGTTTCGTGCAAGAAGCAATTGACTTTGCTAAGACTCTCTGCGAAAACTCGAATCGAACTCAAAACGAGAAGAATTCGCAGGAAAAACGCATGCATGGCGATGAATCTTCTAAAGATGCAGCTTTGTCTCACGAGCAGGAAATCCGTCGAGAGGTGTTCGCATCATTCGACAAGATTATTCAAGAAATGACGACTCGATTCCAGCAACTTCAAGAAATATCGGACAAGTTCGGATTTTTAATGCCAGCGAAACTTTTGGACAGCAAGTTCGAGTGTGATCTTTCTCACGTATTTGAAGACATCGACAAGGACGAGTTTCAGATGGAGCGGAAGCGTCTCCAGCAGTTTGTTTCCTGTTCTGAATCAGAGGAAAATATAAGTGGTAAAGGACCACTGGAGCTCCTCCAGTTCATTCAAAAACTGAATCTTGGAATTTCGGTTCCAAATATAGTCATCTTGATTCGCATATATTTGACTTTGGCGATTAGTGTTGCAAGTTGTGAGAGAAGTTTTTCGAAGTTGAAGCTAATAAAAATTACCTCAGATCTATTATGAGCTCCGCTAGACTATCAAACTTGGCTATATTGTCGATTGAACAAGAATTGGCTGCTAATATTGATTATGACAAAGTTATTTCTGACTTTGCTGCTCATAAGGCCCGTAGAATCCGCTTGTAAAACCGCTCATCCTATTTTACCTTCAATAAAAGGTACCTCATTGCACCCGACGATGTCACAGCATTGACAGACAATAAGTTTAAGGAAGTGGTAAAGAAAATGTTGATTAAGAAGGCTTACTATAAGGTATCTGATTACGTTGAAGACAAGTGTGCTTGGAAATAGATTTGCTCTGTGCTGGTGGGTTTTCACCAGCTGGCTCATAAACTGTACAGGTATATAGTTGTATATATACCTACTTATTTCTTTTTTTTTTTGACATGTATTTACATACCTATATTTTTGAACAATTATTATTGTAATCGACTTTTAAGAAAGAAGGAGTAAAAAATAATAATAAAAACAGTTCCCGAGTTTCTTGCCAGATCTTCTCGGTAGCAGGTTCTCCCAAAATCCGATCTATAGGCCTATTCACTAACTTTTTTTGACACTTAAAAGTGATCATCACCAAGCCATTTACCCATACACTACCACTTTAGTATAATACTATTGTAACCATTGTCGTGTAAAACAGCAATGGATAAGTAAATAGTACAGTGATGATCACTTACAACTGTCAAAAAGGGTTAGTGAATAGGCCTACAGGTGGTAGAATCATTATTTTTTTTGACACATACTTACCCAATAAGTATGTTTTAAAGTAGAAGTAGTTTTAAACTAGTTAATTTTATTTTCTTCAGTATAATGTAATTTTTGTTTTGACGTCAATAAGTACCTGTAAAGGTCTACATTGAATAAATGATTTTGATTTGATGTGAAATTTAATTTTAATTAAGCACCTATAGAATGGGGGCGGCAAAATGGATCTCCGCCCCAGGGGCCAAGATGGCACGCTACGCCACTGGTTTTTAGGGATATACATAAAAATGCTTATTTGTCACCGTATTTAATTAAATAGTAATTATAATACACAACTTACATAATAATACTATAAAACATATTGCACTGTATATACAATGCTGATTTTCCTTCCCAGAATATTGCAAAAGCGCAAAGACAAAAACTATGAACAAAGATTTTGGCGTTTGCAACATTCTTAGAAAATTTATCAGTCGTAGGGGTTTTTTTTTCGTGTACTGGCGTTATGTTTGAGCAAGATCCGAAGATCTCGCCAAACGATCGTGTCGTATGAAAAATAAAGTCTAATAGGGTCCGGATTTTCCTGGAGGTCCGTAACTTCCAGAAATTCCGCCGCCGTGTCCTCCTCCGTGTCCGCCACCGTGTCCTCCTCCGTGTCCGCCGCCGTGTCCACCTCCGTGTCCTCCTCCGATGCCACCTCCGTGTCCTCCTCCTATGCCACCTCCGTGTCCTCCTCCGATACCACCTCCGTGTCCTCCTCCAATACCTCCGCCGATTCCGCCGCCAATGCCTCCTCCGATACCTCCGCCGATTCCACCGCCAATACCTCCACCAATTCCACCACCGATACCGCCTCCTATACCACCGCCGCCCTTCTGCAAAATCAAAGAGTTAAATTAACGGAAGAAAGTCGCATGAGAAAAAGACTTTCACTCGTCAAGCGTGCGATCAGATGACGCCGACCTATGAAAGCGCGTTTAACTGTGACTTACTTTTAACACGGACTTAATTGTCTCACGATAAAGCGTTAAAACAGCTTTCATTTTCGCGCCCGTCGCGCATAAAGAGAAACTTACCTGCGTCTTGTATCGGATGAAGTAGACTTCTGGTTTGCTTGGTTGCGTCGGCGCCGCCGTCGGAATGTGAATCTCGGGCGCCTCTTCTGGTTTCTTAACTAACACGTAAACCAAAGTCTTTTCTTCGTTTTGTGGTTGAACTGGGATTATTGGTGCAGTAGGTACTGGAGGACTTGGCGCCTTTATGAAGATGATTTTGTAATGCTTCTGAGACTGGCCAACAGGAATCGGTCTTTGAGGTCTAAATTCTTCGGGTTCCGGTGGCGGAACGTGCACGTAAATGTGTTTTTGCACAGTGGTGCCACCACCAAATCCGCCTCCAAAACCACCGCCGCCACCTCCTCCGAATCCGCCGCCGCTACCTCCTCCAAATCCTCCGCCGCCACCTCCTCCAAAACCTCCGCCGCTTCCTCCTCCAAAACCTCCGCCGCTACCTCCTCCAAAACCACCGCCGAAACCACCTCCTCCTCCAAAGCCTGCACAAAAATTTATAAACGCGGCAGCGCACGTAGAACTACTCACCACCGCCACTACCGAATCCGCCTCCGCCGCCGAATCCACCACCGCCTCCGAAACTCGAGAATCCCCCTAAAATTCGTTATAATAAGTACCACTGATATTTAATTCGAGTAGACGTACCGCCTCCAAAACTTCCGTGTCCGCCGCTGGATCCGTGTCCACCTATGCTACCACCGTGTCCGCCACCGAAATCGCTGCTGCCGAAGCCGCCGCCCGACGGTACACCGTAAGAACTCGACGGCGGCCCGTACGAGGACGGCGGTTCAGGCCGCGCATTGACCAACGCCAACGCCGTAGCAAAGATCTGCAAATTTAACACAACGTGCACCACTGACCTCGTTATCCGAACTCATACGTACCACAATTGGTCTCATCCTAAGCTGACACTAAAAACTATGATCAAATGATATTTCTACGAAGATCCCATATTGTTTAAATAGAAGATTCCCCTCTTAGAAAAGAAGATTCACTCTTAGACTATATGGAAATACTTTTACATTCACTTTGTTTAGAAAAAAAAATTTACTTTTACCACCTGCGAATTACGCCAATTTAATAAAAAGTTTTGCGTCGTCTCCTCCAGTTCCTTGTTCTTTGTTTTTGAGTACGAGGCGATAACAAACGAGGACTTATGTTTTTTCGTACACACGCAGTAGGTCATGAACTTTCAAAATTTCTAATAAACGCTTTAAATTGATGTTCGGAATATGCATTAAAGAAAATCGCAATAAATCGAGAGAAATTTATAATATTTTATC
>JALBCR010004125.1:0-78430 GCA_030710515.1 Abscondita cerata
AAAGCGTTCTCGATATCGCCATCTCCTGAATAGTAGTAGCCAGCTTCTTCAGAGGGGACGTCCATTTCCGATGTTGAGTGTAGACTGACTTTTATTAATACTGGTTGTGAGGGCGGAGCTTCCATCGTACCGTCGAAATACATTTACGGGCTACCCAAGATCCACAAGACATATGTCAGACTTTGTGCACAAAATTCAAGAATTCATTGGAAGCTTTGACTTGGTTTTGCTTTTACCAAAGACCCACTGAAAGTGACTAAAATCTTCCGAAATGATTTCAGCAAGCTTTTCGAAGTCCACCCAAGACTACTTCGTTTGGAAATGAGAGTTTTTCGAACAAGTGGATGGAGTCACAATGGGAAGTCGTTTAGTATCGATAATATCATTCAAAATTCGTGGTTCGCGAACGACACCTTGGAGTTGACGTTGGGAATGTTTGGCAATGTTTTTTGCGCGTGACGCAAGCCTTTGAAGATATGACATATAAGAGAAATGAGCGACAGTAATGGCCAACAATAATAAAATTTTTAATGAAGTGTTCAATGCCGAAGATATAATTTAAATTTGTCTCTTGGTGCTGAATTATGCACGAGCCATAGTAATGTAGAACATTTATAGATTATAGTAAGCCATTCGAGCTTCCTGGGCGGCAGTGTTCAGGTGAAGGTTTAGGTTAGATGTTATGGTAACCTAGTAGAAAAAATACAGCCAATTGTAAGCTCCATGTTTGTAATAAATAAAAATAATTAGGTACATCATCCTACATTGCACTTGATTTCAAAGTTAAAGTTAGTTAACGTTTAAATACAAAGTTACTAAACATTCGTTTCCTAACCTTCAATCGACAAACACAAAATACACGTAATTGAGCATTGACAAGATGATTTCAGTGTTACCACCTTGATCAATTCAAAAACATCGCCCCTGAACGACTGTGAACCGTACGTAGTTACGGAATAAGTGTTTACGATAATGCTCACCTTCGAAATAGAACAACGACTGGGTTTTGTGAGATCTGCTGGTGAGAAAACGAGGAAACAAACTAGACCACACGATCTACAGAAAACTTAGACACATTGACAGTTATCTAAATGCTTTATCCAACTCGACCACTTAAAATACCTCCGAGGTTAAAGGGTATACCAGGAATGACATCAAAAGATCACATCATATCGAAAGTAACAAACTACACCTTCAAACCAACCAAGAAGATTCAGCAGCTCATCAGATCAATAAAGAACGATCGAGACACTCTTCAGCAGCCGGAGTTTACTCTTATACCTTGTTCTTGGTGCCAAGGTATACGCAGATGAGAAGGAGGCTCAATGAACATCGAGCAAACTACTGTCTAGGACAGACCGAGAATCATCCGTAGCACAACAAGCTTGCTCAGCAATGGGGATCACAAGGTACTCTTCGAGAGCTACAAGTTGCTATCAACAGCTAACGGTTATCACAACAGATTAGTTATAGCAGCCATTAAGATTCACAAACATCGTGAAAACTTCAATAGAAGAGAAGAAACCTGAGGCTCAACCAGATCTGGAATCCGATCAGCAAGAAAACCCGAACGGCATCTTACGAAAATTGCATTTGACCGGCGCGATATAAGGCTCGCGCCCTCAGAACCAGTATAAATACGAGTTGCATTACCAGTCTACATCAAACATGGGAAATATATGGACCTCTGGAGAAGATGAGCATTCGTGTTAACAAAACGTTAAGAAGAAATTTTGGAATGAATCCATGGCGCAACCTAGAAACTGCCTCACAGTTTTTGTAGAAAATTCATCCTTAAATACATCGCGCATAGCATTCTTCATGTCTTGTGGGTCAGTCTTACCAATTCCAGGATTTTGGTTATGGTATAAATATCGTGTTGGCAGCAAATAATTTTAAAGTGGAACAGTGGCCACAGTTCAAAGATAAAGAAGAACTCTATTACTGTTTTCGTTATGATTGTAAGCGCTGTTAAGATATGGCAGCTTTATTATTTACTTAGATTTAGAGATATCTTCCTGGTCATTATTTATAAATAAACCTTATATTTTCATTAAGAATCGTGAATATCATATTCGCACCATAATGCCTAAACTGATAATTTCCAATGTTGCATCAGCATTTACAAATTAACTCGATTGACGTAAGTAAGCACCAACTTTGCTTTGCTTTGCGTCCTACATTTACTTTTCTTCTTGGTCATTTATTTAAAATAAAATGAAAAACAATCAAAAGTTAATTAGAAAACATTTAGAAAATATTAAGAGAAAGATTTGTGGGCAAATGAAATTGCGTGGACATGGTTACCCAAATATTCACAAAGGAACAAAAATTGTAAATATAATAATTTTTAAATTTTCGAAAAACAAACCAACGTAAAAGAAATCAACATATTTCGAGTGTTTTTTTTATAAAAAAGTTGAGGGACGTGGTAACATACCGTGAAACCACAGCAAATCTGTGCAGAGCTAAAAACTGATACAATTAAATATTCCTGTGGTATTTAATAATAAATATTTTGTCGATACCAATTTACAAAAAAATCCCAAAATATCCAACATCAATTCAGTTCTTCTACAAATACTACGCATATTAGTTTTTATCGGTAACATTATAAATTACTTTTCATTGAGCGATTGTGAACTAGATCAACTGTTTTTCTTCACCTCTATACGGTCACCACTAAAGATAAATTCGTTCATTTTATCACTAATTACGAATTAATTTTTTTAACAATAGCAACAGTCGCCAACCTATGTAGTTCTACAATCACGTGGACTGTTCACTGCTGCTGCGCTAGTGGATGATCAGAAGGACATCGCAAATAGACTGCTTTACACCACACTAAATATGTATCATTTTATTTCTGCTGCCGTGGACTCATTTCGTGATCACATTGCACGCGATGGATATTTTGCTTCGTGAATTTTACTATAATGTATTTTTCAAATAGAAATCAAAGCATAAATAAATAGAACTATTCTTGTATTTGATTATTATTATTATTTGAAAATAATGTAACGATATAATTAAATAAATAAATAAATTACTACAAAATTATTTATCAATTTGTAAGTAATGAAAAATCTCTAACGACGAGCGGCCATATAAACTACATAATAGTGTATTTCTTCCCATGATGTATAATATGCTATTATAATATACCTACTATTTCCCTTGCACCAAGATTTTTTAAAGATAAACTCAAGTCACGTTCATATGCAGTTTTGCAAACGCAGAATCAACACACTCCAGTCAATAAACAAAAGAATTCATCATTCCAAGTTTTATTTTATTTGAATTAAACACAAATTACGATAAATATAACAATATTTTAATTGTAGCAGAAGCTAAGAGCTCGCACCGACTATAAAAAATGTCAAGCACATTCCATAGCAGCAATTAATTCAAAGCTACCGTATATTATAAAATACCAATAGGCTGTAATTTTAGATTAAACTCATTTATCGTAGTGTTTAAAAACTTGCTTTCCCTTGAGCTATATCAAACTACATCCAACCACACGCAAATGTTTAAACTTGTGAAAATTATTATTTGAAAATTTATTATGGCATCGAAAAATAATTACTTCAAATAAAATTATTTTTTTTAACTTCGTTAAAAATGTATCATCGAGAATTACTTTCAATTTTTTTTGTTTAAAAATGTACTTGGCATTTATTAGAACTCGAAAATTTAAATATCAAACACGTTTCGGTACCGGAAATATTGATAAATTTTAGGTAATAACCCACATATTCAAAATTTTTAGACTATCACTACAACAAAAAATTCACTTTTTGTTTCAACTTACATTGTTGCAATTCATTCTCTTAAATACATTTAAGAATACGTAAAGTAAGTAAAATGAAAACAATTATTAGTATACCTACATTTTAAAAAGTTAGTCACATCTTGAAAATAGATATAGTATTTAAATTTAGGTGTTCCCTACAAATTACTCAAGAGTGATTCATGAATCAATTTACGTCTAATGCGTATATAATAAAAACGTATCAAAAACATTTGTTTAATTCGTTATCGTAATCAATAATAAGTAAAATTTTGAAAACGTTGGAGATTGCAATTTAAAGAAACTTTGAATAGGAACGACCAAAAAGTTCAAAATTAAATAAAAATTCTCTTACCGAAGGAAATTGATTGTTTCAAAAGTACCTATCCGCGATTCGGTAAAATGATTAAATACGATGCAAACTACAAGATTCATAATTTAGAACACTATTGCAGTAACTAATCGGCTTGGCACAAATGTATAACAACATTCCGGAAGATGATGAAAATCTATCAAAGTTAAAAATATATTCTCTTCAACTAATTGAAACATTGTTCGATTTAATCAAACAGAAAAATAGTGGTTTCTATTTTTGAACTTTTAATACGAAATTTCATTCTAAAATAAGTCAATGACGTCAATCAATCGAACGGAAAAATAATTATTAGCTTCTCAAAGGTTATTATAGTCGGTCATTCGTTTTTTAAACAATCATTGATTTTATCTAATGAACGATAAAGTAATATATCGAAATTAATACTAATGTCACATTAAAATCCAGAAGAATTAAAACTTTTACAACTTTTATTATTTTCTGTTAGTCGCTATTTCTAAACCTTCGGATTCTTCGACTCTAGGTTACCTATTTATGACTTCACTTCGTTCTAAAGCATTTTTCAATTCTGTAAATACGATCCTGAAAGACGACTAGTATAATAAATGGCGAAAATAAGAACTCAAAAAAAGTGCAGATTTTTTTTTGTTTTAGTTCGCAGAGCAAAGGCATGTGTAGGCTAAATCGACATACTTTGATTACTGACTTTGATTTTGTAATTTGATTTAAAGTTTACTTAAATTTTTTAATTTTTTGTACGTTGAGTAATTCAATCTTATACAAATATAAGGTAATGACTTACTTAGTTTGATTATTGAATAAAGAAAGTCTATGATTACCATAGAGCAATTAATTAAATTGTTACTCTTCCTTTCAAATGGTATTAGTTAATCAAATTAAGGAATAATATAGCAACAAGGAAATATTCAGCAGTCCCCAAACTTTGGAAACTGTTCTTTTGCTTTGGATTATCAGAGAAAGTTTGTATCTAATCCCAATATGATTAGAACTTTTTGTCCGTAATAAGACACAAAATGTTTTCCTTAAAGTTTTCAAATCATACCCGGTATATTTTTTGATTGATTCTTGTAAGGCATTTTTTCTCCATCCGACAACGTAAAAATTATACAGTTGTGTTATAAGTTTTTGAGAATCTCGGATACTCTCACCTCACCTTAAGTGAGCTCACATTTAGGCCCCTTCCTTATGGAATTAGCTGAATAAGAGAAGTAAGATTTTTAACCCTTACGAACCTTGAGGTGCGTTAAAAGTATCCTCACTACTGAGACATGGTTATCTGTTGATGTCGAGAAATATATGTAGATATGTATGTATTTCAAAACTTACGTACAAGCTTACAATATAAGCCATTTAGATATACCAGCCATACTGATAGTTGATGTAATCTATTTAAAGTTTGGTGTTTATTCCCAATGAAATAACTAATATGAGCGTATGTAACAAAACAACTAATTTGTAGGATACTTCTTTGACAACGTACTCTGTTAATTGTCAAAACACGATAACTTTTAGGTTACGTAGTTAACCAAATTTCTCTGTTGTACGTCTCATTCAACCGAGTGAGAGAAATTTTTTGAAATTTTAGGTAAGTGATGAAAAGAAAACACATTCTGTATTAACTGCATCATAAACAGTTAATTTCGTTAGATTACAGATTTTTTAGGGCACAACACTAGATGTCACCAAATCATCATAATTTTTAAATTAAAATAATTGAGCATTTTACATTGACTTTGAATTCAATCTGCTAATAGATAGACGTAAGGGTTCCACAAGGGTCTATACTAGATCCTGCATTGTTTCTGATATAGGTATGTCAATGACTTATTCAGTATATGTGCTAAAATACCACGTTGCACCTACGCTGTCCTACGCTGACGATACCAGTATAAACATGAATAAACGAAATGGTAACCGTGGTTGCTAACGTTTCGTGACCTATCGTAAGGGGCTTCATCAGGTAGAAAAACTTGAAACAAACAAACGAAAGTTCAAGATAAACTACTAAGTCGGGTAATCAACTTGTCAACCAAGCCAAGTTCGAGAGGAAAGAAGTCTGAGTAATTAGGAAATACCTCCGTACTATATAGAAGAGAAACGTCACTGTCGTTAACCTCGGCGCTGATTGGTTCGAAATAGTAAAGGAGCAGGATTAACAATTGTAAAGTTTTCCATGGACTTTCAACCCTCTCTTTAGTCGAGAAAACAAAAACAGAGCCAAATCCGGACTATAAGAGAGTGAGGCACCACCGGAGTTTTGCTCCGACCGAAGAAATTGGAAACAATAAAGACCATAGTGGCTTGGGGATTATCATGGTGGAACCTGACTGTGTATTTGATGTCAAATGTGTACATGTTTTGGGTGGACAAATCACGTTTTATTTGATTTTGATCGTTCCTGGGCGTCCAGAACGAGTTTCATAACGATCTCTTCCGAGCTCTCCTTGAACTATGTATTGTATGTTTGAGTTTGGCGTTAAACCCCATGTATACGTGCATACTTCCAGAACACATATGCGCAGAGATGTGCAACATCCGGTAACAGGAATGCAACTTTAAGAAGAAGAAACAGTTTACAGTGGTTAACAATTTGATATTACACTTCAAAGTTTCTTCAAATAGTCAAAATTTGGGTGTATATTTGAAGACTTGAATGTCTCAGAGTGAATGTTTGTTCGGTACCATTCTTCTTTGAACTCCTAGCTGGTTAAACATAAAAGGTAAGAGTCAGCTAGACTTTTTTTTGTATCTATAGTAAAATCATTTTATTTCAAGTGATACATGTTTTGTCGACTCTCGTTTGAGATGCACATCGTGGTCTTTTAGTCTTTGTAAACGTAAAATTTATTCAAGGCTCATTTCCGTCCATGGACCTCCAACGACAAATTGCCACATTCAAAAATTTGATCTTCTAAGTTATTAGTGCACTTGAAAAACTATTTACTAACAGATAATACTGCATTTCTTTGTTACAATTTCGGTCAATATATACGATCCCATCTTTGTTGAAAAACAACTATGGTTTTGGTACATTCAACTCCGGTGGTGACTGACCAGAACGCTGAATTTGAGATTCTCAACTGGATTCTCGATCTGACATGCATACTAATTACAGTCATACTTACGTGGGCTGTATCCACGAGTATCCTGCTGTAGTTGAAGGATGATGGAGATACGTCGAATAACGATCTTTGCCATCTGCACGAGCTCAGGTAAAATTCGCCGGGTGCCTATATAAAACGACGATGAACCAGCGAGGCATGGGCTGTCGTCTAAGGTTTGCAAACTTAACAACCCAGAACATTGGGTCAGAAGTTGGAATTATTTCGAATGCCGATCATTCGCGTCTCCTTTGAATATCTGTGAGTTGTTGATACGCCGGTATGGGAACTACCTGAGGTAGACACTTCGCACGCGGGCTGTCGACTCACCTGAACTTTATTGGTTCAGGCAGCGTGCCTCAAACCTCTAGTTCCGAATCTATGTTTGGCAATAGTCAAACGGCTGGTTGACTGGCTAGATGTGCTAAGTCTAATTGCTTAGCGATAGAGTAAGCACACTGGTCGATGGCGTGCCCAGAGAGGCCTAGGGCTTCTGCCCAATGCTAGAACACTGGCAACAGTAGAGTGAGGTTTCGAGTACGATGACTATTGAGCATTAGCAACCGTTAGGTGGGCACTCTGCGTCCCCATATGTGCTTGTGACTCTCGGCCAGGTTCCCGTGGTCTGGAGTAAAGTAGCTGATGTATGTATGTATGTATTTATTTCTAACAGTAAGTAACCACAACACATTTTCTTCTGTAACCTCCTGTCTCTTCTTAATTTTTCCTCTCTCTATTACTTCTTTCATCCATTTTCCTTTCGCTTTTCTCCTAGTATCACTCTTCTTTCTCTTCTTAACGCCTCACATTCCTCCATCAAATGTTTCATGTTTTCCCATCCTTCTTCGCACATCCTGCATAGCCTTTTTATCCTCCCACCAGTATTCATTTATATATCCTTCAATGCCGCATAAAAATCTCGCCATTTGCTTTTAAAGTTTTTCTCCTGTTAAATAATTGGGCTTCCTGTCCATGAAGTATTTTTCGTTGTATTTACTTTCTTTTAATTTTGCTCTTCTCTCCTGTGCTTGTGTATCCATATCTCTTCTTACCACATCTTTGACTATACTCCTTTCTTCTTCCTTCTATTTTCCACTTCTTCCTTTGAATATACTCTTCTTTCATAATATTGTATTTTTTCTTTTTTGTCCATGTCTCTTAACTTCTTTATAAATTCTTTGATATTAAATTTTCATCCCTCATTTGCCATTTATCTCTTTGCACGCTTTTCCTTCTATACTCTTATTCTTTCTAGTTTGTCTTCATCTTCAAAAGTATATAACACGGTGTTTCTCAACCTCAATTTGCCATATTCTTGCTGCCTCTACTTCTAATTTTTCCAATCCTTTCATCCTACCAATTTTCAAAAACCATCCTTTTTTTCTATGTCTTTCCAAATATTTTTCTCTCTCATTTTTGATATGTACTACTACATTATTCCCTTTTTTAGCTAATTCTGCTAATGTGCTTGTCGTACCTCAAATTTTAATATAAATATTTCCATATATTTACACTCCCGATCTCTTTTTCTTTCTCCCATCACATTTAACTTTTTTCTTTCTTCTTATGTGATAAACCATTATTTTTGTTTTCTTTACATTTATCTTTAAATCTTTTTTTTCCAAATATTTTTTCATTACTTCATTGCCCCCCATCATTTCATTTTCACTGTATCTGATGTAACTTCGCGTCCTTGAGTGGGGTAATCGTACCGGAGTATCGAAAAGTATCACTTTTGAGTAAGACTCGTATACATAGTCACCATAGTCTTTTCACGCAGTTTCAGAATAAAAATATGATTCCATTTAATTGTCAAAGTTGACAAGTGGTCCATGAAAGTAGTTACACCTTATATAATTGAAAATATTTCTAATTGTAGCCACTGAAGAACCTAAAAGAATGGTCAAAACTGATTTTGAATAAATCTACTTTTAAAAAGCAACATCAAAGGTCCACGTAACTATACGGATATTTCAACTATTGTTAGAGAATGGCGGATAGTTTTATTACCACTAAAACATCTTTAATTCATTTTCGAGATAATAATATTCGTAAAAATGGAGATTAATTTATTGAAAATACTATCAAACATAAGCTACTGCGTCTATTTTCTTGGATACTTTGAAGAGCACAAACTGAGGCGTAAGTTTATAGTATTCACCGGGTATAAAATATGTTTTAGTGGACTCCATCGTCTTCCAGTATTTTTTGGCGCCGGCGTAATTGGCATTCACTTACTATAAAATGGAATTTCAACTGCTTCTTTTGTGAATAAATAGGTGAACTTAAAACTGTTGCTTTAACTATTAAAATATCTCAAAACTACGGGGTTTCGAAGATGATGCCTTCAGTAAAATTAAAGAAAAGTAATTTTAATTGGTCCATTCTCTATACTGTTTTATATACGATTTTTTAAAGGACTTTATGGAAAATTTGTCTTCAGACAAACAATAAATTATAAGTACTAACTCAAACAGACACTCAAAAATTATTAGATAGAACATGCATTCTGCCATCGCGTAAAAAATACCTGTATCGTTAAAAACAATTTTTGAAAAAATAAACATTTATTTTCCAATGACCAGATTTACAAGTATAGAAAAGGCAGTATACAAATTAAAATTCATGTTGCAGGTATTCGGTGTAACAGAGTAAAATGCATTATTGAGTTCGTGAGTATGGGCTTAACATACCTCACTTTAAAGGGCATATTCCATATTCTAATAGGCAGCTTATTGTACAGAATACTGTATTTATAGTATCGGTTTAATTCATAGAGAGCTAGGTTATGATTGGTATATTCAAGATCTGATCCATATCTTGTAAGTTTTTAGTTGTTTTGACATGGAAAACCGTCAATATTAGTTTTTACAAATTTTAGGATTTCATAAATATAAATCGATAGTAGAGTTAATATTCTATGTTTAGTAAATACCGGCTTACAAATACTTTTGCTCTTTTTGTAACACAAAACTCGATCAAAGTTACTCGATCCGCCCCATAAAATAATAGCATATCGCATTATTGATTCTACATTAGCATGGTAAAATGTTTGTGTTGTATTAACATTTGATATGTACGATAGACGTTTTAACGCATCGTCAATATGATGCTACTTTTTTGATATAAAGCAACATGGGGTTTTCAAGTTAACGACATATCAATGTAACATCCGAGAACTTTAAACAAGGTTACTTGAGTTAATATTTTATCTTGTATCTTAATGAGTTTGCTATTGTCATAAAACTACTTTTTCTATAAAACTGCATCAAACAAGTTTTAGATGCGTTCAGAATAAGTTCATTAGAACTGAGAAAGTTTTGTAGTCATTTTAACATACTTTTTGGTTTTTCATACATTACTTTTCTCCCCTTTTTCACAAGACAACAGTGTAAGATCATCAGCAAACATGAAGTGATGATGATGAATTAATTCATTTAAATATATCAAAAATAGAAGAGGTCCTAGCACACTTCCTTGTGGTACACCTACAATTACATTTAAAATATTTGAATTATGTTCCATATAATTAACATATTGACGTCTATTTGACAAGTAATTACTACTAAGAAGTTGTTGACAGTTTCCTCTACTTCCCAAATACTCTATTTTTTAAAAGTAGTTTATGATTTACCATATCAAATGCTTTTGATAGGTCTACAAAAAAAGCAGCAACAGGCTTCTTTTTGATCTATACTTTTATACACGACATCTATAGACGAATTGGAACTAATGCAGTAGTTGTTGCCCGTTTTTCCTAAATCTGCTGACTAGTTGTTAATTGAATTGTTCAATTATTTTCGAAAAAACTGACAGTAAAACAATTGGTCTATAATTATGTAAGCATTTGAATTACCTTTTTATATATACAAACGATTTTAGCAAGCTTTAACAATTATTTACAATTAAATCAAAGGTACCACAAGTTCATCAGCCAAATTGTAATAACGTTTCAGGAAATCCCGTCATTACCACAAAATTACTATTTTTAAATCACATATAGAGTTGCGGTTCGTCTTCAGTGTTCAGATAATATATTAGGCAACTCTGTGAAGTATTAATTAAAAGCATTAGATATCGTTGTTTTAGGTATACATTCTATATTGTTCACTAACATGACTGGCAAAGAAGGCTGTGTAGAAGCTCTATTGTTTATAACAGATTTATTAATTTCCACACTTTCTTCACTTTGTTAGAGGAACAATCAATTGCGTTGATTCAGCGTTTGTGTGTAGTTTCTTCTGAATTCTTTATAAATAACATCTGGTATTATTCCAGACTTGTACATAAGAAATAAATCTTTTAACGTTGAAGATAATGTATTTTATTTCTGGTGTAATCTATGGGTCAACTTGGTGCGAGCTGCTAAGAAAGAACAACGCACTTATGTAGACCCGATATACAGGCAACCCACCCTGCTTTTACTACTCTAAAGGTCACCCTGGTTTTGAAATACCAGTAACTTCCACAAAACTGCTTATTTTCTTGTAACACGTTTGAATAAGCTGTAAAATGTGAATGAGGATCTAGCTTTTGATTTAAAGTTGTAACAAATTTGCAAAAACTGAATAAAATAAACTAGTTAGTTTTTCCATTATTTCGAAAATGAATGCAGTTACTTACTTATATACAATTTTTAAAAACTCACCTTTCAGTTGTGGGATCTTCACAATTTAATGGATATTTTAATTCGATAATTTCCCATTTTCTCCTTCAATTGACCCTGATTTTCCATATAATACTGTACCAATTCTGACAAGGTTGCGAACTTCTCACCACCATACAAGTCATAAAAAATCACCGAATTTTGTATTTTAATATCGTGACTTGTCCATTTCGTCTACAAGCACACGATATTAATAAAGCGAATCTCGATAATATTCGGTTACTGTCAATACCTGACTGAAAGCGTGAAATCTCCTTTATTGGAAGAACTAGGTCGGGCTAAGAAACTACAATCAACACCTCTATCCATTAAAAGCTTTTCAGCTTCAATCCCTGTTATGGTGGGCCAAAACCATCTAAAATGAAAAAGGGTCCTTTAGGTCATTGTTTAAGAAAAGCTCTATAACAGTGTTTTTAAATCAATGAATGTAGGAGTGCAAAAACACTAACAATTGGCATATTTTAAACAAAGGCTTGATTGTAACGTGCAACAATTATGATAAAACATCTTTATTTCGCTATTAAAGTCTAGATAGTACCTTCTTGAGCTCATCTTTACAATAAATACACAAAAACTACAAAAAATAATTTTAGTCCAAAGTGAAAACCGTCTCTTGCATGATACGCCATCTTGATTTTATTATAAATGTCTTGTCGACCTTGAACACCCTTTTAAATGCAATTTAAATTGTAATACATTTTTATTTTTTATTTTATTTATTTTATAAAAACAATTTTTGTGTAACTGTACGTTCTATATCTAAAAATTCTACAATACATTTTTTTAAATTAACAATATAATGACTGTTATGCATTAATGGTTGCAACTTTGTCTTGAATATTTTCCGAAGATCCTTCCGCGAGCAACTGCCGTTTTCCAACATTTCCTTTTCCTTTTGTTGCGGCCTAAGTACAGTGAAATAACGATACCATCTTAACCCTAAATGTGCTGTACCGTATAAAGTTACTCCCACACATAATAGTACGAGCCCTTTATGGAACTTATCGAAGAATAAACTTTTTCTCGCCACTTTCCGCATTTTCTTTAACTATAGAGAAAGAAATCCCGTGTTCATAACCACACTTTTCCGTTCTGACAATTTTATGCTTTTTATTTCTTGAATTCTGTTGAACACTTGATAATAATATTGAAATCTATTTATTCAATTTGGACTTTTCTCGTTATAGATCTTTAACACAAAATAAAAATTGTTGAAATATTTAAATACATTAAGCGGTTCCCAACATTTTTTCATTTCACCAGCGGTTCCAAACATTTAGTAACTTATTTGTATACTTCTTTGTAATAAAACAATTACTTATCAGATTTATATGCGTAAACATAAACATTAGTGTTTGTTTATTACAAAAAACACTGTTACAATTATTTAATTACAAAATTAAAGAAATAATTTGCCGATTATAACGCGTGATTCAAAAGATTTTTCATCAACTTTGCCATGAACGACAAAGCAAGATATAACAGGTGTATCTTAGCTTAGCTTGTACATTTGTCAATTCTGACAGATTTAATTTCAACACATCCAGTTTTATGCATTCAGAGTAGACGTACGTGAATTTTTCAAGGTCCACTTTGATGAAAAATTTGTTGAATCACGGGTTATAAACAAAATTAATGTGGAAGCATTTTAGAGCACCATTAATCATGCACTATATACAGAGTGGGCCACGCTCAACGGGACGGAGCTTGCTGGACGTCCTGTTGAGCGTGGCCCACCCTGTATATAGTAAAAACCCAATAATTTGTGAAAAATTGAGATAATAAACTCACATAGTAAAAATCTTCTTTCGCATCTTTGTTAATAATAATATGAATAATATATTATTCATCTTATAAGGTAAAAGGAGGACAACACAAATTTCATTTTTCAAAATCAAATATATTTATCAGAAAATGACAGTTACAATTGCTTCATTACTACACCAAATTTAGAGTACAATTTAGAAATTAATTAATTAACTAAGAAATTCCTATATTTCAATTTGACGTTTTGAATTTACTATAAAAATTAGTTTAAAACAATATGAATGAATTTTTTGTACCTAAACTGTTCAGTGTGATGTCCACTCTTTGAAATGATATAACGAGTGTCAAATAAAAAACTGGATTGACAGGTCGTATCATTGATTTGATTATTTTACAGTGTTCACAAAGTACAGGAAAGTAACGAGTGGTGGCGTGATATAAATATAACCTAAAAATTGAGACATTCAAGGATAGCACGAGCGGCAATAAATGTCGCAACCTTTTATTGATACGTACTCCACGGCCAACACCCTGAAAATCAACAGATTGGCATACACGTTCTATACCGACGACATCGGCCGTCCTAGCAACATATTACAGTTCACTACAGAAACTGAAAGAAATCTTCAACTCGCGCTGGACTTTCTATGCATCTGAAACGAAGATTGGCGGATTAAAGTCAACGCTTCTAAAGCTCGGGATCCTCTTCAACCGAAGAGGCATCCAACCGGCCTACCGACTGCGACCCCTGGAAAAATGAGGTGAAGTATTTCAGCGTGGCCCAAGAAAAGAAGTTGTTTTAGAAAGCACACATCTTTCGAAACTTGTGTTACACTTTGGTAAATTAAATAAAATGTTAAGTTAAAAATAAAAATAATTAAAAAACAGGGTGAAAAATAATTAATATAGAAGTGTCAAAATAAATATGTGTCATATAAAAATTAAAGATTAGACAGTGAAATGGTTTTGGGTGTCTTGTGTAATACAAAAATGAACTTCCAGACTGTATGCCAGATGCTCTATTCTCAGTTAATTGAAGCACCAGCAGGCTTAACGCCGGATGTGCATTATTGAGATAAGCTTGCAGGCTACATGCCGGATACTCTAGTCTCAGTTACAGAAGCGCTTGCAGGCTATGGTCGGATGTGCTGGTTACCATGATCATGGATAAATAGAGTAATTATAAGTTTATAATATTTAAGATATTTAGGTTGACAGGGACTAGGTTAAGGTAGGTCAAAAGATTTAGAAAGATATTAGTTTAATAAATTAGGCAATTAGGTAGGTGATGGAAAAGTTCATGGGAGGGAATGTAGAAGCAGGATGAGCTTCTACCTCCCCGGCAGGGTCGGGGGTAAGTCCACCAAAGATGTATTTCTAAGTAACAGTAGGCAGTAATCTTGTTGTTCTTGATCCATGTCCCTACTTCTGAAAAGATCCCCATCCCTTTAGTTCAGACGGAAGCTGTGTATGATCAATTTGGAAGTTACCCAGTTGTGCGCAAATAGGTGAGCAAAGCACCTTTTTACTGTTTATGATTCATTACATCCTGTTCATTAAAAGATACCTTTTGAGAACCATATAATAAATAATTAATTTAAAAAAAGACAAGTTTTACACTTGACTACTGCCAATGGTCTATTGACCAACCTCTACCACATGTTCTGCCATAACAACCGACTCAGCATAGACAACAAGTAACTCATCTACAAAACTACCATCGCCCTTCCTGTGATGTACGCATCAAAAGCCTGGTTTAAAGCTGCATAAACTCACACGTCAAAACTACAAGTTCTTCAAAAGATTCTCAGCATCATCGCGCCGACGCTTCCTGTTTTTTCCGGAACGATCGTCTTCACCACGAACTTTAAATACCCAAGATCGCATATCAATACGCTACTGCGCTTCACCTCAACCACCTCATGCTCATCTTAGATTAAGTTAGAATTAATTGTCAACTCTGAGGATCGGAAATAAACGGACGAGAAGACTTTTAGAAGTTTGAAAACCGATCTAATAGGATTATATTTATATTATTGTACTATTTAGGATCAAGTTAAATTTAAAATTGAAAGAACAATAAATATGTGTTAAAAACAACAATAGCGAACTTACATTCGAATTCTCTCACTCATGAAGGGTTTCAAAGAACGAAACAGCTGTCGAGTGATTATCGGTGTTTGTTTGCAATTGTACAATCTCGTTTGAAATTACAGCAGGCGGTCTGAAATTGTTTTTTTAAACCAACGCTTAGTTGGCGATAATAATCAAATGCTTACAACATCTGTCGACAAAAATTTGCTTTAGAAATTAAGAGTGGCGTTTACCTATACAAAAAAGTATACTTTTAGACCTTTGCCGTTTTAAATCTTGGAAAGCCGTTTTGCCATTTTTGAACTTGAAATTTTGTAATAGTGTGTAAGCAAGTTGAATCTAAAAGGTGGTGCTCGACTTTTTCTTAATTTAATTATTTTTTTAATAGTTATTACATCTCAAAAAATCAAAATAAATGCTTAAATTATTAAATTCTGGTCATCGTTGATTGTAATTTTTTCCTAACGTTTTGCTAACGTGGGTAATCAGCTTCTTCAGAGGTCCTTTCATCTCCAATGTTGGATGTAGACTGATGACTTCTGATTCGTAGGTTGTATTTACACTAGTTAAGTGGTGAAATTGTGAATTAATTTGTGTAATAAACTTTTTTGAAAATCTAATTCTTCAGACCTTGAGAAAGACAGGACCCTTCTCGTCGAAACGTACGCTTTATGAAATACGTGAGTTTTCATTAAAGTCATCCTCACACCATCTCCAATCGAAGGCTCCTACCCATTAGGAGAAACTCACAACTTCCTTAATTTATATAATTTAGTTGTAAATCTCCCACGATTGGCCCTTCTTATTAGGAGCGCTACCATTGTGAGGGCTTTCTCAAGACCTTTTCACAGATTGAGTTTATGGTTAGTCATTTAATTTTAAATATACAATTAAATGTTTGATTTCATTTAAATATAATATTTCACCAATATTTGAGTTAAACATCGAAACGTCGAAAATTCAACCCATTGAAAAGTGTTTGTTAACTCTACCTCCACTAGAAAGGAACCTGTAAATCCGCATTAAATTATAAAAAAAATAGGAGAAAACCCCACTTGAATCAAAACTATCTTCAAACCAACCAAGAAGAATCAGGTGACCATCAGATCCACAAAGGACGAAAGAGACCTACTTGTAGCAGTCGATATTTATCGTCTACCTTGTTTTTGTGGCGAAGGAACCACCAAGAGATCGATGGGAACTAGACTTCAAAAACATCGAGCAAAATACGGTCTGGAACACAACGAAAAGTCATCGGTAACAATAGGAATCACAAGATACTGTTCGAAAGCACAAGTTACTAGCAGCGGCTAACGGTTATCACAACAGATTCGTTAAAGAGGCCATTGAGATCCATAAACAACCAGAAAAATTTAACAGAAAAAGAGAAACACTGAAGCTCAATTCGGATCTCGAATCCAATCCTCAAGAACACTCAATCGGCATCTTACGAAAATCCGAATTTAATCGGCGCGATGAAAAACCCGCCCCTTTCAACCAGTATAAATACAACCTGCGAAGCAAAAAGTCATCAGTCTACGTCCAACTTAGAAGATGAAAAAACCTCTGAAGAAGTTAACCAATTTCATTAGCAAAACGTTAGAAAGAAATTCTAATCAACGGCGGCCTTAGACCCGAATCTAGACAACACTGTCTACTTGGCTAATACAAAAAATCATGTTTCGTTACGTGTAACATACAATATTTTTCTAATTAAAAAAACGAAAATTTAAATAAGAAATTAAACCTAATTCAATCAAATTCTAATCGAGTGTGACCAATGTTTCTATGATTACCGTTTCCAAAACAAATGTCAAAAAAAAACTGCAAGTGGCGAAAAATTGTACTTTACGTAACAGTTACCTACGAAAAGTAGGCCATTTTAACACCTACATTGATTATGAAAAAAAGGAAGCTTCAAATTATAATTGAGTGAGACACGTGTTACCATGGTTAGCATTTCCAAAATGATCGGAAATGTGACGAAAAAAATATATGTCAAAATAAAATATTGGCTTTCCTGAATCGATCATGATAAGACCTTGTGAGGGCCCCAGTTACTGAAATAAGGCTTAAATATAACCCATTTGTTTAATAGTTACAGTAAATTTAAAAACTAGAAAACTATAACACAATTATAATTATATTTCACAGCCATTTCTGATTTACAATAGGTACAGATTTACACAAAATAATATCATTACATTACTGAGCAGTTATTTTGATAGCATTTCGTCACCGCACTACAACAACATTTCTTGTTAGCACTACTGCTAATGTAATTTTGAATCACAGATTGGCTCCGAGATAAAGCAGGTACGGTTGAACATTTTTTTGCTATTGCTGCACTCATGGCTACTTCAAATACATTATCTACGTTTTCCTAATAATTTTCGTAAGATGTAAATATTGGTATTGTACGCGCTGTTATTACTTACTTTTGTAAGAGCAGAACATTCTAAATACTTATGAGCGTTTAATTCAGTCGCCAACTTTTCCCCAACGTCCATCGTAATTGGATTTCTGCCTTCGGCTGTTAATTTTTCTATTTCGTGTTCATCCGTTCTTAGATCTGTCTTAGTACCAACTATAATAAAAGAAGCTGGACTATGTTCTTGCAGTTCAGGTATCCACTGAAATATACGGTAATGGGTTAAATCCAACATCAACACATATATCAGAATGTAGAAGAAACCACATTCTGCTAAGAGAAATAAAACTCATACTGTAAAAAAGTGCAGATAAAATAAGTATACTTACTTTTTCCCTAACATTTATAAATGAAGACCATAAAACAACAGAAAAGCAAACAATAAAAACATCGGTGTCGTCAAAAGTAAATTTTCTTAATTGCTTGTATTGTTCTTGACCTGAAAAAATTGCTATGTTATCTGAAAAGTATTTGTTGACATCAATACCGGCCGTGTCGAAAAGATGAAAATCATAATTTTCACCGTTTGCGGTCGCATTGGCTACGTAGTTTTCAAACACAGTTGGTATATAAGCCGATGAGAATTCATCTCTGGTATATCGAATTAATAGAGATGTTTTTCCAACGGTTCCATCACCAACCACAACGCATTTTAAAGATTTTTGGGACATAATTTATAGTATAGGTTAAACAAACGCTTCAATACAACTGATTAATGTTCTTATCTTTTGTCAATACATAGAAAATTGCAGTCACTCTTATCGCAACTCTATCTAAACTTTGTCTTCGGTTAAATTTTTTCTCTTCAAAGCAATTACGACACTTTATTTACATAACACCAGTTCCATATTTGGGATTATTCTCATCAGTTTTTCAGAAGCCGTACACACATACACTTTTATCGCACAAAATTCATTGTATTAGTTTAATCGGTTTTATTATCTTTAAATTATAGTAGACAATTCAAAGATGCCCGTGTACAAAAAAAATGTAATTGTCTTATCTATGAGATAAGTTGTGGTATGGCTGATATGTACTCTTACCCACTTGAGCGTTTAATATAATCCAAAGTTTCTGGAATTCTCGAGGTATTCTTTATTCACTTTATCATCGCATAATGCCCAATTTGCTTGCAACTTAATTCCTTACATTAAGAAAATTAGTTTGGAAAAAGTCAGCGCCAAACAAAAACAAAAAAAAATTAATCGACACATTCTTTAAACATACAATCAAATGAGCAAGTTAAGCAAAAGAGGTAAAGGAGGAAAGCACCACCACATATCTTCAGTATAGCAAGGCTGGTGCAGATGATAGCAGGGAATTATATCTCTTGCGAAAATCTTGAGATTCGGCCCAATTTGATAGATAGGTACCTATACTGTGACAACATAATATTTCGACACAATTAAATTTAAGCAACGTGTTCTAAATACCTAAGTTTATTGTAAACTAACTGTTCCGGCGCGCTTCGCTACGCCAAATAAAAGAATTGTTAGCAGTTATCTGTTAGATATTCTTTCGTTTGCCGCACGTTGTTGACGATCAAGAATGCGAACTCAAATGTGTATCGATATGTCAAGTGCCAAGTCGATCGATATGTCAAGTCGATCACAATAAGAACCGTTCCGTGCATACATTTGCATTCGATCAACGTCTCATTTTTCTGATTTTAACCCATTTCCTCCTGAAGAGAAGCGAAAAAGCATCACTGATTTTCAAAAAATCATATCTCCGAAAGTATGCGTCCGATCGCAATTTTTTTTTGTTGGTAAGGTACATCTTTTGGCTACCTTCGCTCCATACATTTCGACCTACTCAGAAACATGCACACCCACTGTGCGACGAAAAACGGCTAAAAAGTGGTAAATTTCGCAGTTTTTCGCGATTTCCGCGGAAACCGCGAGGGCAATCGCCAAAATCAGACGTTCGTAACCTATTCTAGATCGACCTGAAGAAGTGTGTAAAATTTCATTCCAATCAGACTAACTGTTTAAGAGGAGTTCGAGGACAAACAAACACACATTCATTTTTATATATAATATAAATTGACAAAAAAATTGTTGTATTTCAACAATTTTATAACATTTTCATATTTATTCACAGTTTAAACATTCTCTGGACTTCCACAAATAATTCAAGATCAAAATTAGCCAAATCGGTCCAGCCGTTCAAGTAAATTTCAGTAGAATCTGGTAGAATAATAAATAAACCAAGAGGATTATATAAATATTTAAAAGTCCCAACGGAATATGTTTAAAGCTTTGGTTTGTTAGAACAGTGCACCGCAGACAACATATATGCGATTAGCAGAATCTGTAGCCTTCAATTTATTCGGTTTTGAAGAGATAGTGTTTTGTTATAATAGAAATAGACTTTAATGCGTGCTTGTATGCTGGTAAGGGCAGTCAAAAATATGTATCATTATTTTGGCAAAATTTATTTACCTACATCGTAACAATGACTGAACAGTTTTTGCTGACAATACTTACTGAGGAAGAAGAACATGAAGAATACCATTTTGAGTTTAATTATTCGTCACAAAAATAAAAATGAAGATTCGCAAAAAGACAAATTTCGTGAATATGTTCCGCTCACCAGAGAACTATTTCAGTGAGTATGGCAGTATGTCTAAAGGTGTATAATGGGGGATGTTCTCGTGCAACATCAATCAATGTTTAGTCTTCTTCTACTGAAAACTTGGTTGTCATATTTTCAAATGCGTTAAAACTGCTACTGTCAGCTTAAATTGAACGACTCATGAGATCAAATCGAGTTTTCATTCCGACCGAAATACTAACGGGCAAAAATTCTGTATACGGTTACTCTACCTGAGATTAATCTAACAAATCAGGTAAACGTAGTATCAGGCTTTTGATGCGCAACATATTAAGAATTAGCGTAACTTGTACTGTAAACACGAGTGCGAACGCAACGTGATTGCATGCAGCAATTTCTTACTGCCTGGAGTTGAACAAGTAGCCGAGGGTGAACAGCGATTTCGGGTTGCGTATGCAGTAAAACATATCAAATTTAGGAAATTTTTACTGCAGCATCGGGTGCAGTATTGTCCTGTTTGCTAATTCGGAGAAGTCTACCGTTTCAATACGCAAGTAATTTTTACATAGTAAATTGTTGACTACACACTTTTTTGTCCATTTTCTTACCCTCACACTTTTTTTTGTTTCGTTGTCTTTGCTTTGTCGCCAAAGTCATATATAACGCTGCCACCGTGGGGATACGACGCTACCCCCACGCGCATACAGAGGGTTTAAAAGAATACGAAGCAGCCAGACTCGTAGTGAACGGACGTGCTCTCTTAGCTCCTGTACCATTTTGTGCCTTCTGCTTTTTTAATAGCAATTTTCGACGTAATAGATTCCTGCCGAAGACTGGAGGAACATCGCTGCCATCGCCAACGCCAACATGTCATGCGCAAGATCATGAAGGAGAACCGGGAACTACGTAGGCAGATCGCAGATCTGACCAAGCACTTTGCCTTCTTCAATGCTGCATCCGGGCTCCACTTCCAAGAAGGGAATGAAGAAGTCGAAGAAGACGAAAAACCAAAACACCCGACAGAAGAATTCCCGTGGGTGTCGACCCCGCCGCCGGGCCGACGTCGCAACCCCAGCCCCGAAATCGGAGTGGTCCACTCTCAGCGTTTTAGGCAGTCCGCCCGTACCTGCACAGCCGAGAAGACCTCAAACTAATCAATCTCTCTTTCACAGGTACGAAGGACATCGAACCCCACGCTTGCAAGGATGGTGGTACCGTTGACTTCGTTTGCCGAAGCCACCACCGGTCGCTTCCAACCCGACTCTTCCTCAACGAAGCTCCGCGCGATAACATCACTCAGGTTACGAAGGAGGTAGCTCGTCTCATCGCCGAGATGCTCAGGCAGCTTCATTCTAGAACCGAGTAATGGGTTCACGTCCTACCAGAAAACCGAACTCCCTCCACATCGCGATTTCGAATTCGGACGCTCTTCAAAATAAAGTCTTATAGAGTTTACCAAATTTCTCTTAAGTCGAGAAATAGACGTCGCGCTAATTTCCAAAACAATCTCAAAGTTCGTAACTACGTTAAGTACAACGATAACAGAACGACAGGAAGATGCGCTGCAATGACTATCTTCATCAAGCGTTCCATCTCTCACTATACCGCATCCCGAAGCCACCCAATTCGTAGTAAACACGATGGCGAACGGAGACATTGGTGTCCAGAAGGCTACACCTAAACGGTCGACTTTTGCACGATTTCGCCAGCACCTTGTCGTTTGACGGTCCGTACGCACCTACGCTGCACCCAACTAACGATTTATCGATTTATCCCTACACGTCCTGACGCGATTAGACTTGATTTCAGATCACGAATCAATCCTACTCCAACTCAGAGATTGCGCAAACAACGACAACCTTCAATTCGAAAAGACCGCGACATCATGGCCGACATTTCATACCAAAAAACTATCCACGAAAATTCCAATTATCGAAAATATCCCACAAATTCAAAAACGCAGTTATAAATCTCACCGATCTCGTGAAGAAATGTATCGACAAAAGACAGCTGACCCCTAAAAAATTAACCCACCACCCTAACGACAAAACTATCTGGAATGACAAACCTCGGTCTCTATCCGTGTTCGATAATAGCGTTTGACAAATGGTCAACGTTATTAAAAATCGAAATCGACCGACGATGCTCACAATTCACGGACCCCGTAGATTAACATACACTGACGACGAGAAAGTCGAAGCTTGGAACGGCATTCGAGCTCAAGTTCGAAACATTACGTCACGTATCCGGAATGACAACATCGGCCACACTTTTCCCGTCACAGCCGAGATCAAAAATATAAAATCGCGCAAAGCTCCAGGAAGAGATGGTATCCCAAAAAAGCCATCAAACTACTCCCAAAAAAAGGAAATGAAACAATCACCGCGACCTTCAACGCGTGTCGCATCTGAGATTTAGACATTTCCCCGACGCATGGAAGACTGCTGACGTTATCGTAAAACCGAAACCCGGTAAAGACCACACAATGCCCCAGAACTACAGATACAGACCCATCAGTCTTCTCTCGACTTTAGAAAAATTATTCTCGTCAGATTACAGGAACACGTCGTCTATCTTCAACTAATTCCGCTAGAACAGTTAGGTTTTCGCAAAAGTCACTCCAGCATCCAACAGGACCTTTACTAGTAGAGCTTCAACCACCCGACGTTACCCGAGGTGTTTTTCTCGACATCGAGAAAGCGTTTGACAGGATTTGGCATCGGAGCCTGCTCTACAAGATTCACCATCTCGGCATCTCCACCTCAATCACGCAAATTATCGCCAACTTTTTACGAACTTTGTAGTCCTACGTCGGAGTTTCTTTGTAACCCGGACCCGGACGAGCTAACCCCTGCACCGGTCTTTATTATAGCTCGGAGAGGTTGTTGCAGACGCATCACTCACGACACCTGATGGTAGGCACAGATGCCGCCCGTCAACTTCGACAGCGGCGGAATACCTACAAGACTTTCAGGAAGCAATCGCCGGTACCATTGCACCGCTTCCACCGACAGCTCAAGCGATCCCAGACGCCTCGTGAAGAGTGAAACATGGTCACCATCGTCCTCGACGCTCGTTCCTGCTACCGCGAACGCCTTAGCAAGCCGTGGGAGCCGCACCTTTTAAGAATTACGTATATCTGTGTAAATTGTAAACACGTCAGTATTCATTGCTATTATGTATATTAATAATACTCGGTATCTATGAGCTAGTTCACCAGTACTTTCCAGGCGACTTATATGCAATTAATCGTTGAGTCCAATTGAATCTGGTTAGAAAATATGTCAGGAAAAACATAGTTATCATGTCCGACATCCTGGCGGCCATTAAAGGTTTGTGAAGCACTGTCATAAACTGAAATATGATGCAGATGTTAAAACCTAACTGAACGAGCTGGGAGCATTTAATAAGGACAATGAGAAATCAGATGCCTCGCTAGAAGAGGGAGCCACTCCCTTCACTGAAATGGAACCCTTCTGTGGTATTGGCAAGCACATAATACAAGATATACGGGATGTCCCAAATCAGAGTGACTGATTTTAAACATAAATTCTTCCCACCTTATTAATTGCTCCAAAGAGATGGGGTTTTCACTAGTTTCATTAGTTTATAAAAAGATTTTTAGGCTTATCTGGCATTTCATCTCATCAACACTGGGTGTTTTACTAATGTTGGTCAAATTCAAAGGGGAAAATATGTTTTATTTTAAATGGAACACCCTATAATTTTTGATCTCATTCGAAAGAGCAATCATTCTCCTTTCCAAAAATGTATAGTTTTCTATCTTTGTGGCATTAACAACAAAAGATATTCGAGGTTTCATGCGCACCGCGGTCTCCTGAATTAACTGTCCCAGATTTTTTTCTCTGGGGATATGTGAAGGATAGGTGCTACAATCCTAAGCCTAACAATTTAGCACAACTAAAAAATAATATCAAGAACATTATTGAAAACATTCCGCAGGAAATGTTAGAAAATTCATTTGAAAATTTCGCTTACAGTTATGCGTAAACGAAGAGGGTAGGCATATGCAGCATTTATTGTAACTTTTTTGTTGTATTGAATAATGTTATTATGTTTTCTTACTAAATAAACTGTTTGTCAGATTTGTTGGCAACTATTTACGTAATTAAAATGCATACTACATGAAACTGACTTAAATGATTTTGTAATGCGTCAAACCGTCATATCATGAGTTGATTTTAGGCATCAAAATACGTTCATATAAAACTAATGTACTACTACATGAAACCTCGAATATCTTTGTTGTTAATAAAACAAAAGATAGAAAACTATACATTACTGGAAAGGAGAATGATTGCTCTTTAGAATGAGATCAAAATTATATGGTGTTCCATTTAAAATAAAACATATTTTCCCCTTTGAATTTGACCAATATTAGTAAAACACCCTGCGTTGATGAAATGAAATGTCAGCCAAGCCTAAAAAAATCTTTTTGATAAACTAGTGAAAACCCCATTTCTTTGGAGCAATTAATAAGCTGGGAATTTATGTTTAAAATCAGTCACTCTTATTTGGGACACCCTGTATAATATAGGTGATCGTGTGTCTGTCTGTTTAACGGAGCATCCCCCAGGGCTAAAAATTGACTTACATGACCAAAATTTTACGGTTAGTAACATAGGCTAGGTCCCATTTCTCCCTGACCTCTCTAAGTTAAACTAGAGGCGGCGCGCCATAAGAACCACACGTACATCACAAATCAAATACGCGAAGTATGACGTAAGATCCATTTCAGTGGCGTTGAGTTGGTTTGAAAAATATAAACTGTGAATGCTAGTTGTGTTAAAAAATACTAGTTCGAGATAGTTCTAAAAATAACGCAGGGTAATATTTCTAACAAGTTTGAAATCAACTTCTCACAAAATATTGATAAACAAACTGCATTCTTCAATGCAACCGAAAAACGTTGCAAAAGTAGCACTTTAGTGTGAACACTTCTTGGCTTGCAGTTTTAGAGGCAGCTGCAGTACAAAAACTGAGCGTATTGCGCTTTCGAGTGGCTTGTGAATACAATACGCAACGATTGCAGCCGCTACCAAAAAAAAACTGAGTCTGATACTAACTTAAGCGTCTTCCAGTTTTCAACGTAAGTCCGAAGCTTACAACTGACAGTCTGCTTTGCATCGCCCAGTTCTATTAAACCAAACCTTAACGGTAAATTCTGCAGTGTTTGCAACAAAATGCAAATCTTGAGATCTTGTTCGTATTTAAATTATCATCATCATGAAGGTTTAAACACAGTATACATCTACGAATGCAGTAGTTGCACTTCACATAAAATACATGAGAAAGTTTAATGTTACTTTTTGCGCATGGAGCTATTGCGGTGAATTGGTGAAACTAAAGTTAGAGGCAACGTTCAAATACTTTAACATCTTATTTTGTGACGATTTTACCTATGTTTCACCATTTTTACAGATTCTTGTTATATAACATTTCGTCAGTAAGAACAAGGATAACTTGGTGAATTACAATGGCAAATTTGATAAATGTGCAGAATCTTGAGCGAATTATTAGTACAAAATTTTCACTCAATTGCATCTACTGCATACGTACATTTTTATACTGTGGTTTAGTACAGCAGAAAAAAATACGTTCCACATTTAAATATAAAACATAATACATAGAAATGTTTATTGTTAATATTATTATTAATACAATGTTATGAGAATAGTTTTCAAACTATTCCGTCACACATCACATCATTCTTAAATAACTTAATATAAATAATATTTTTGCATACTTTTCTTAGAAATATTTCTACGAAACTTTTACTTTCTTTGTAGGATGAAGAAGCTATTTAATTGTTAATTGTCCTTAAATACGTTATACAAGAGACTTCTATAAATAATGTATCAAAAAAGAAAAATAATGTTACAAATAACAAAATAACTTAAAACATTTTAGACCAGTAATTATATGATCACAATCATTCATTCATTCATACATTCATATTTACAGTTACCATCAAGTCATATAAAAGATGTTTTGCTTTTATTTTGTAGTAATAATTCACACCATAACAGCGGTGAACTTCAAATTATATTGTGACTAAATAATGTTTGTAAAGCTCAGAAAATTTCACAAACAACGGCATATTATTAGCACCATTGGTCTCGCGAAAGCAAAATGCAATAAAGACCTGAAGTAAATCAAATGCATTGAAACCCGATATTAATTAATACAATATATCAACTCTTCAAATGTGAATTTTAGTTATTTATGGCAAACACACATTTAATAGGTATAAAAACCATAAAAATGTATCGCTGCTTACAATTTTGACAAATTTATCATAAGCTAATTACGAAAAATTGAACTACACGCAAGTACAAAAAAATTCAAAATTTTCAATTTGTGCCTAATGATATTCTTTTACAAAAAGGAAGATATTATTGGTGTTTTATTTTTGATAAACACGGATCAAACACCTAATGGAAATATTTATTACTCCGTACAAAAAATTATTTAAATATAAAAAATGTAGTTCTTAAATTCAGTAGAATTACCCTTATTTTTAAGATTTTTCATTCTAAAATATTTCCACGCTCACGTGTCTACAAGATGATACACTTTCTGCGTTTAACAGGTTCCGGAGGTTCTAGTGCAGCTAAAATGGCCTCGTCGAAGACGTTCTTCAATCCTTTTTGTGTTAAAGCTGAACATTCAACATACTTGACGGCTTTTAATTCTTTAGCTAATTTCTCTCCTTGTTCAACGGATATTGGTTTTGTTTATTCTTAGCTAACTTTTCAATTGTTGTTACATCATCCCTAAGATCTACTTGTGTACCTACTAATAGAAACGGAGTCTTTTGACAGTGATGAGTTATTTCGGAACCCACTAAAAATAAAACAAAATTATTTTACTTATTGTATTAATAACGGCCACAATATCATTTGTTTGTAAAGAAATTTAGTATCCTGTATGTAAACTCCCTCGTTAAATTGATTAAGAACATACAAACTAATAGTACTTGTTTTGTTCGCGCAGTTATTTATAGAAATTAAATACTAACAAATTTCAGTCATCGGTAACTTATCAGATAGAACACGAACTACCATATTGGTTGTGTATAAATTAGTAGAAAGCCGCTTACACTCGCGTTCTCCCAAAAGAGGAAACAAATGTCAGTGATTCTCGATGGTTGTTTGAATTTGTAATATTTTGTAAATCCGAATCTACAAGTAGGAGAAGTTAGAACGCGGTTTTAAGCCAACATTTAGTTGGCATCTTAGAACATACGAACAAGCATACTAATAAAAATATAACTTTGTCAAAGTAAAATAATGATAAACTGATCAATAATGCGCAATCTCTTTTTGAAGGTAATAAATCATAGTAACACAGAATAATAGTAAACACGGATGTCAAGTGCTATTTTATTTGGCACATAAAATTTTAAGTTAGTAAAAACACAATACTAAAAAATTGAAAGTTTACACGCGCAAGCGCAGAACGTTTTGGTATCAATTGTATGCCGCCATGCTAAGCAAAAATCCGTATCTCTATTTTCAGGTGTAAGCATTTAAATGAGGTTCATGACATTTAAATAATAGTATATTATACACCAAGGTTGTGAAGTCTGTCATTATTGCGTTAGCACCAGTTTATTTCGCGAGGGCGGTAACCCCGAGCGAAATAAGGTGCGTAAACAATAATGGACTTCTAACCATGTGTCTATATACTAAGAGACACTGCGGTGCCAATGTTAGGGCAGTAGTAAAATTTTCGAAACCTAATTAAAAGAATAGATGTATCACCGGAAAAACCATACCTTCTCGTAAACGATAAGAAAATCTATTATTTCTTCGATGTCCCCTATTTATTGAAGTCTGAGCAAAATAACTTGATTAAATACGATATAATCTTTAATAACAAAAAAGCATCATGGAAAGACATTAAAAATTTCTACAAGTCAGACAAATCTAAACCGCTGCGATTGGCTCCTAAATCAACTAATTTACATATTACTCCTAATAATTTTCAGAAAAGGAAGGTGAAATATGGCCACACAAGTGTTTAGTGAATCAGTTGCAGTTGGTTTATCAACGTATGGAGCTTTAATGCTTTTGATTTATTTGCATTCCTGTGCTACTTGATTTTTACAAAGAAAATTGTTTATTTTTTATTTTGTCTTAAATTTGGCTAGTAGTGGAAAAAAATAGTATATACACCATGGTTGTAAAGTCTATTATTGCTTACCGCCCCTCGCGAAATAAACTGGTGCTAAGGCAATAATGACAGACTTCACAACCTTGGTGTATAATATACTATTAGGTCACTCTAAAATTACTAATGAAAAACATCATTAAAAACCTTGATCGTATATTATTAACTTTTGAACTTTTTATTGCACCAAAAGAAACTAGAAATCAACAGACAGTTCCCATTCATTGTACAAAAAAAAGTAATTACGGCTTTTTTGCTAAGCACGGCAGTACATCTATCCTTGTCATTCTTCTTTGAACTAACTAACTAACAACAGTATGCTCGTTCCACTAGTTATATGTTCTAAGGATGGCATTAATGATCGAAGAATCGACGTTTTGTATCTGATGTGCTACGATGATGAATGATGAATTACTTACTATAAATTAGCAGCCGCAAGAAGCTGTTTGGTAGATTTGTATAAAAAATCTGTTACTAAAATATAAACAAAATAGTACATGGACGGTCATTTACTCACTAACCATATGGCCTAAAAAGTAACAAACAGAAAGTAGTAGGTATTAATCGATATTTTAAAATAATTTTCTACTTTATCTTTCATATACAAATGCCAAGTCAATATTTAACTGCCGATTACATAAATTTCAAATACGTTTTGCGTACTATGTGTTGTGTAGATTCGGATCTAAAGACCGTCGTTGCTTGAA
This sequence comes from Abscondita cerata, assembly GCA_030710515.1. Lineage (NCBI taxonomy): Eukaryota > Metazoa > Arthropoda > Insecta > Coleoptera > Lampyridae > Abscondita > Abscondita cerata. The sequence continues at coordinate 29,667 of JALBCR010004125.1, forward strand.
ATTTCTTCGTCTTCCTAACATTTTGGTAATACGAATTGACAGCTTCTTCAGAGGTCCGTCCATTTCCGATGTTGGATGTAGACTGATGATTTCTACTTCGCAGCTTGTATTTATATTGGTTCTGAGCGAAGAGGCAGGGCTTGCTTCGCGTCGGTCAAAACTTTGAAAGGTGCCGTTCGGGTGTTCTTGAGGATCGGATTCCAGATCTAGTTGAGCCTCAAGGTTTCTTCCTTTTCTGGATGTTTGTGGATCTCGATGGTTCATATAACTGATCTAATGATTGACAGCAACTTGAAGCTCTCGAAGAGTATCTTGTAATCCCCATTGCTTTGAGCCTTGTTCTCATCGATCTCTTAGTGGTTCCTAGGTATACCTTGCTACAAGAACAAGGTATACGGTAAACTCCGGCGGCTAAGAGAGGGTCTCATTCGCCCTTTGTTGATCTGATAGTTTGCTGAATCTTCTTGGTTGGTTTGAAGATAGTTTTGATGATGGGTCTATTTACAATTCTTCCTATGCAGTTTGTAACTTTTGATATGTATGGAACATATGAGTGGGCACTAGAGGGTCGACTCTACTGGTGTATCCGTTAGCCTTTGAGCCTACACCAGGAAGGATCGAAAGATCAATGAGGCCCAAAACATTGAGAGCACAGGAATCCGAGAGTCAAGCCACTACCGTCCACGCTTCGAATATTCTGAGTTTCGAAAGCGGAACTCTTAATAGATCTATTAAGAAACTATAAAACTGCGGTGTTACGATACGCCAGGCAAAGAATCTTCGTAAGCATAAGTTGAGGCTAAGCGTTATGAAACCGTATGTTGCAATTGTAGATCCATTCGCTGTTGTCAATTCGGATGTCTTGAGGCGTGATCTGCTAACTAATTTGTAGGGGAAAATCGAAATGTCCACGCCAGGTCGAATAAAAACTTGGCGTGTGCCTCGTTCCGGATTAACGAATGCCTTAAAAAACCGGGTGGTACCAGCATGCGTCTGTGTTATTAGAGTTGTGCTTGCCTCGCCGGTCTTTTGATGTTGACCTGTTTCGCGAAGTCGATCGTGAGCGCCGAAAAGAGGGTCACGTGTTGTAGCGATATGCGGGGTTCGTTGCAACGCATGTGTGAACGCTTCTGTACGAGATGACTGCATCGGCTAGTGTCTCTACATTGTCAAGCTTGTAGTGTGCTTACGTTCCCAGAATCACTTGGATTGCTGTCGGAACGCGATGCAGCCATAGAGTTTGTAAAAAGCCGTCGGAGATGATTCCTCCAAACTTCCTTAGGGGTCTCAAGAATTGGGACGGTTTACAGTTGCATTGAGTTTGCGACACAATCATATTTGGCCTGGGGTGGCGGGGATTGTAGAATGTCGCGGACTTCTGCGGCGTGTCTCGTATCAATGTTGGCGATGATGTAATTGTATTTAGTTTCGTCCGCGGTTATTCGGACCAGGGCGAATTGGCCTTCTACTTGAATGACACATTAAGGGGTTCTCTCCCCAAAATGGAGGAATGCGTACGCTTACTTACGCGCTCAATTCCGGCGGGCGTTTTTCCGTTTATTTTGAGGCGTATTGAAAAAATTTATACTTGCGATTGTGCTGCCTGGAGTTTGTTGACTGCCTTGTTGATTTTCCTCTTGTGGAAAATGCAGAGATCTTTTGGAACAAAGCGGAGGATTATGAAAATGAGGTATGACGGTTACTATATCAAGTGTTTCGGTGGTGGTCAAATTGGCCGTTGCGTTGCCGTTGGCGTTTTGCCTCTTTCAATTCGGATCCTCTCATTCTTGGTGTGTGCGGCCTGTTACTCACATTTGAGGTTTTACCACCGTTTGTTGTGACGAATCGTTGTACTAGCAAGAAAACGATGTCAGCAAGCAAGATGCTTTGGCGGCTACGCTGTTGCTAGTGTATGGAAGGATGATATCTTGTAATGCTGGTCTTCCTCTGATTGTAAGCATCACGTCGGAGGGTCACCATTGTAGTGTTATAGGGTTTGATAACACCGGAGAATGAACATCAACGGTCGATTTTTACGTGCGATTTACTACATTATGTTACACTAGTTATATTTACATGAATAGCGCGATTACTGACACAGATATGAATGTGTACTACGTTACTAAGTGTGTACGCTACGTAGTAAGTGTGGCTCACTAAATACCTGACACTGTGTCGTAAACTGTGAGTGTGTACTCTACTCTTGCTGCGGTTTAATCTACTATTTATAAGTGACTAGTAGACTATTTGTGAAGTCAGCAAGGTCGCTTCAATTATCTTTCCTGGTTGTCAGCATTTGTACATTGCGATTGACAAATGCTGACGCTGTTTGTTTACATTCCGCATTCTTCGGGAATACGTTTCCTCATGCGGAAATTACGCGGATATTGTAGGGTTGAAGTTGGCAACCCCATAAAACCATTATATTACGATAGATTTAAACAAATTGTATATAACGTAAAGTTTGCTTCTCAGTTTCCACTTGATAATATGTTGGGTGTAACGGTCAGAACTACTTGTTTAAATGATCAGAAATTCTTAAAACTATTCAAAAAATCGCAGAAACATAAAATTAGACACAAATTTTGGACATTTTGTTTTGTTCTCAATTTTCGGCATGATTTGAACACAAAGAAAAGTTTATTTTCTTGTAAACACAACGCAGGCAGATTTTACATGAAGTTTATATTTACGACTCATAAGTCTATTTACGTTGTAAAATGTATCTTATCAAATTCGTCCCTTCGAAACGAATATCAAAAGATGCCAAACCTTGTAAGCAATAGCTTGTCCAACACATCTTCCACATCTTTTAGGCCTACCCGGGTGATAGATTTCAAACTTCCTTCACTATTCTAGTGTCCTCTATCCTACAGTCTAATATCCTCGCTATATATATGGTCTCTTTTGTATAAGCGCATTATTTTATTACTTATTAGTTTTGTTCTTGTATTATTTGGTGTTTACTGTATCTCAGCGACATATTTCACGATGGAGGTTACATTTTCACAATGCACATGGCGTTCAGACTAAAACTTTACGAATCAAACTACGAGAAAACCAAATTGAATCAGACAAAAAAAATTTTGTAATTGAAACTGTGGAGATTGGTATCCTGATTGGAGCAGAGGTTTTTGCTAAACTTCATACCGGGCGTATGTATTTTTTTATATACAGGGTGAGTTTTTTTCGAATTTAGCATCTCGAAAACTAATAAAGATAGAGAAACAATTAAATGGAGAAAGAATTGTATTTTTACGAGATCACTAAAATCTGCCAGTCGTTCTTTAAAAAAAATGCACGACTAACTACTCGTAGATATTTCGAAAAATAAGTTTATTTTGTAAATTCGTTTGGTGTATGTTGCTTTGTTATTATTGACTTTACAAAAAATTTATAGAAGAGAAAGTTTTATGTATTTTTATAATAAATAATAAAGTTTAGTCGAAATTTTTATTTAACGTATAATTTTTGAGTTATGACACAAACTCCTGTTTTTTCTAATGGAAACCATAATCGGCTATGACTTCATAATAAAGATGCATTTTCAACGATTCCAATGATATACCATATGTCACCATTATTTTTATAAATAAACAAATTATAGCCAATTTTAGTTTAATTTTTCTATACTGCTGGGATAGTATGCTGTGGAAACAATATCCGAAGTAAACGTCAATTATTAGCAAGTGAAAATCACTTGTAGTTTGGTGTTTGAAACCATTATATGAATTTCTCTAATGAAGAAAAACGTGATAGGGTGTTATATTTTGTGTCATAAAAATGCCGTACAAATTGCACGATACTTCGAGCTCTATTTGGGTCGTCGGTAGCCTTCTCTACCTACCTATCAAAGACTTTGATAATCTGGAGGAATATGAATCTTTCAAAACATATTACAAGGAGTATTAATGAAGAGGCAGAGGTAAATGTACTAGCATGTGTACTGCAAAATCCATCGATTTCAACTCGAAAAATTGAAGCTGAAGCAGGCATGTCACAACGTACCGGGTGACCCAATAAGACTGTTCCTCGGCCATATCTCGGGAATCGTTCATGAAGAATCGCAAGAAAATATTTTCAAGTTTTAAAATGACCACCAGAGGGCGTAACTGCCATCTTAAATTTTTAAATTGCATTTTCAATAAATTAACAACAAAAATTTGTTTCACATTTGTAAAGAGAACCAGTTTATCATTTTCGTAAAAACAAAGTTCAGTTATTTTAAAAACAAACATGACGGGGGGGTGTTCAATTGTTTTTGCAATAACCCGCTTTAACTTCTTAACGGTTTGACCGATTTTAACAAATTTGGTATCGTTGAAAAGAGCATTCCTTAAATAATAAGAATATAGTTTGAAGATCGAGGACCGCGCGGTAAATTTTCTAAAACTATTAAAAATTTAGCACAAAATGAATAAGATGTTAAAGAGACAATTGTGAGTCTAAATAGAATTCATCAGAACATTCATGTTGCTCCAAAGGGACTAAACGCAATTAAAAAGTATAAGGTATAACTTTTTAAGCGCAGTAATGAAAAACAAGGTAAGTCTTGGCTTGGTTTTAAAGTAAAGTAAAAGCACCCTACAGTTTAAGCCTTCGAAAATTAAACAAATGGAACACGATGAATTATAAAATGACAGTCGTAATTTTGTAAATTATTTTGTTGTTTACATTCAGAAAGTGCAGTTTTTTGAATTTGTAATCTTTTTTAAAATGCCGATTTCTAACCAAGAAGCATTTAATTTGCTGGCGATCTATTTTGAATGTTTTCAAAATGGGATTATTGCTGCTCGCACCTTCTATTTGCGCTATCCTAATCGACCGCGATACCATCGCCGCGTGTTTGTGCGTTTAGTCCAGCGCCTGTTAACAACGGCTGGATGTCCACCAAAATAAGTTTTTCCAGCATGATGGTTGTCCCGCCCATTATGCCCATGCTGTTCGCCAGTATTTAGATGCCACTTTCCCTGACAGTTGGATCGGAAGAGAAAGCCTGTTCCCTTGGCTTCCAAAGCAAGTTTTTGTGATGTTATTCGCCGTAAAATTGCTTCAGTATTTAACACAAGAATCATTGGATGTTGCATTTTGCATATAGTCTTAGCAACATATCATTCCATTTGATTTTTTTAAAATTTAGGTCATGGTATCAAAACTAGCCCCCTGGCGGAGAAGGATTCAACAAAATTAACTATATTTTGGTTGATTCTTATTGCTTAAGGAATGCTCTTTTCAACGCTAAAATCGGTCAAATCGTTAAGAAGTTAATGCAGGTTATTGCAAAAACAATTGAACACCCCCGCCATCTTTGTTTTTGAAATAACTGAACTTTTTGTTTTACGAAAATGATAGATACACTAGTTCTCTTTACAAATGTGAAAAATTTGTTTGTCTATTATGCGAAATTTATAGAAAATGCAATTTAAAAATTTAAGATGGCAGTTACGCCCTCTGGTGGTCATTTTTAAAAATTTGAAAATATCTTCCTGCAATTCTTCATGGCCGATTTACCTAATATTTTTACGCCAAAGTCATACGACGAACGGTTTCCGAGATATGACCGAGGAACAGTCTTGTTGGGTCACCGGTACAGTTGTACGAATACTAAAAAAACATAAAACGATAACATGTTAGAAGAATTACCCTTGCACACACGTGGTATGCTCCAATGGTTTCAGTACGATGGGGCACCACCACACAATCAGGTAACGATGCGAAATCATTTGAATCAAGCATTCCCTAAAGCTTGTATTACATTATACTTTTTTCGTCTAGAAACTTTGACAAGTTTGTAAACTTGATGAACTTGACAAAACTTTGATAATGTAATACGGAAACTCCGTCCAAGTTTTGAAACTAGAAGCGGACCAAGTTTTCATCAAAGTTTACTTACTAGACTTGCGCGCTGGATCGAATTCAAGAGCTACCAACACTTACTCATAAACTAGTTACTTATGTGTTTTTGATGTTTGTTTATTTCTACTATGTGCTTCTACGGTTATAGCGTTAAAACACGGAGTTTTTTAATTTTATTTAGGAGGTCTTACAACGCACGTTACAATTACAGTCAAAATATTGTTTATTTTTCTTAAATTGGTAATTACTTGTTAACACTTCTATTGAGTTTGCGCAATAAAATTATAAAATCACACGAAAAAAGTTGGAAGGGATTTCTAGTTTAGTATCCCGTCTAGTTTACAAACTTGTCAAAGTTTTCTAGACGAAAAAAGTATAATGTAATACAAGCTTTACTCATGGATAGGACAAAACGCGCTCGTTGCTTGGCTACCTCGATCCCCGGATCTGTCTGTTTTAGACTTTTATTTATGGGGAAAGGTAAAAAATAGAGTGTATCAGAATTCATACGCCACAGAAGATGATCTTAGGGAAGCTGTTCTAGAAACTTTCGCTAATATTGATTGAAACGTTCCGTTCGAAAAGCTACAAATTCTGTTTTAAAGCAGTGTACTATGTGCATTAACCAAACGGTAAATCTTTTGGAAACATACTGATTTAAACACGATAAACAATAACATCACTATTCAAGAAGTTTCGAAAAATATCAAAATTAACCATAGGTGATTTATTTATAAAATAAATATGAAATATGGCATATCATTGGAATCGTTGAAAATGCCTCGCCAGCAAAATTTTTAACTCAACAATTATATTGTTCAACTCCTAGTAAAATAATCTACTATTTTCTTCAGGCGACAATAAAACGGCATATTATTGAACTACTGGCAGACGCTAAAAACGCTTTTGCTGTCTAAACATTAAAAGCAACAGTTCTTTTGTTTTCACAACTATTTAGAGGTTGGTATCTCAGTTATGTCATATTATGAATGTAAGTACTTGATTCGCCGAGAATAAAACGTCACTATAACACTCGAGAATCTCGAAAATTTGTAAGTAACACATGAAAACTAGCAATAAACGTTTGAAGAAAAACTAATATATAATCTACTATTGTTTATTAAAAGCACAACTATTTTACTACATCATCCTAAACGGTTAGATTTCACTAACGTATCATCGTTCACAGAATTTTATACTGAGTATTATATTTAAATAAGATATGAGGTGTTCCGTATAAAATAACGAAGTTATTGTCCACTTCCGATATAACCGGAAGTTGTACAATGACCATTATATTTTTATTTGAAAGAGCATAGTTTTATGCAAACCTACAAATTTCCAAAAAATCAAATGGCCGCCTTACACGGTGTATGGTGTATAATGTCGTGTTTTTAAATCAAAGTTGTTAAAAGTATAGATTGACATATTGTCAGAATTCGAATTTAAATAAAAATGTTGAACATATATTTGATAAATTGGAAAGTGTACAATAATCTCAAAGGTCCTTTTATTTAATTAAATATTTCAAACTTTAAAGTTATATTTTGAACATAAGTAAAATGTGTGTCTTACGACATCTCGTGTAAAACATTGACACGTGTGAATAGTATAAACTAAGAAAAATGCCAACAGTTAACTGTAACGTTAAAGATAGCGCTATGCACTTTAACGCACACATGTCGTTACAGTTAACTGTTGGCATTTTTCATAGTTTATATTTTTGAACTTACTCGCCTGTGATTGAAATTGACAAGGAGTTGCTTTTTATCAATCAAACTTTCCACAGTTCACGAAATCCCATAGTGAACATCCTTATCTTGGACACGTATATTCTTAGAATTACTAATTGAGAAGTAATCCTTTTCAGGATTTTACAGATCATTCAGTACCCTAATTATGCAAAAGTTTATGAAATTATTTAGGACTTCCAAGAAGATATAATCTGGGATGGTGTTTTCCTAAATTTATGATATTGGTGATACGACTATTGCAGAAAAGTTTAATAGCGCGTATTATGTAATGTGAAAGAGAAAACCATGAAAAACTAATCCATTTAAATTCTGTAACCGGTTACTCAATAACTTACATTAGATTTAGTAAAAACGAAATTTGATTTATAAACGATCTAACCCAATTTCCTTCAGCTCAATAAATTATGTAGTTTGCACTTGAAGAACTTGTAGTAATAAATTTAAAAAATCAACTAAATAGTGCGTGACTCTTGCATGATTAATTTTTCCTTCCTACTTTACAATACATTTCTCTTTTAAATTATTTAATACTTCAACGTCACGATATAAGTAAATTACAAATCCTAATAAGGAAATAGTAAATTTTGGTTTATACCTACACAGACTAATCTAGTCTTAAGCACATTTTTAAAAATATATGTGATATAATTCAATTAACACCTTCCACTATTTACTTCCTCCAACTCAAATTTTTTTTTCCACATTTTGTCACCAAAACTAATCAATACACATAAGTAACCACTTACTTTTTCTTTAACATTTTCAAATGAAGATGGACTAACAACAGAAAAACAAACTAGAAAGACATCCGTTTGCGGATAACTTAATGGACGAAGTCGATCATAATCTTCTTGACCTAAAAGTTACGTCAAGTAAAACCTAAGCGCTTTTAAAAGTTGCAAAAAAAATACCAGCTGTATCAAAAAGTCCTAATGTGTACGGTTCACCTCCTATCATAACTGTGACTGCATAATTGTCGAATACGGTTGGGACATACTCGGAAGGAAATTTGTTTGTAGTGTAACTAAAAATCAATTAATCGCATCGCAAAATTAAACAAAACAAACGTTGCTTACCTAATTAATAAACAAGTTTTACCGACAGCACCGTCGCCAACCACCACACACTTAATAGTTTGCATTTTCCTCTGAATTAAAAAAAAATGAATCAATTATTGAATTAACCCGAGCACTATACACAGTGTGAATATAATTCAGTAGTTCAATAATACAACTAGTACATTATTGTAGTACCGCTAAGCATGTGCTTTATTGAGATTAACGTTATAACCATTTAAATTATTCATATAATTCCAACTACACACTGCCATTTTACTACTGAAGCGTCATTTTAAATGAATCACCCGGAAGTCAAAACTCAAAATAATTTATTTCACAAATCGTAATTAGGTTGCAGTATGAATCCTTTTTCAAAATATATACTCACTTTTTTGACCCAAAATATATAAATAAGAAAAATATACAAAAATTAGTGTTAATCTGGGTTGGGTTCTGTAGCACATACACGTCACAACAGTGCTGCCATCCCACTTTAGATTATCGAGTTAATTTAAAATTAAAAGTATCTAGATAACTGCCCAAGTACGACCTTATACAGAATGATCAATAAAAATGTTTTTGAATTCATAAATCTTTAAATTAAAAAAAATTAATCGAGTGGTTAAATAATAAAAAAAAATAAAATAAAAATAAAGAAAAAATGTTTCAAGAAGATAAAAAAGAAGGAAAATTCGGTATTTTCCAACTTTTTATAAAATGTGTAAAATCGAAGCCCATACACATAAAAGACGTTCGTCAGTTGTAATTTTTTTAAATTACAGGGTACTTTTTAAAAAGTGTATTTAATTTAAATACTGAAAATTGGCGCCGAAACAGGTCGTCTATATCGTGACGTCAATGTTCGTATAAATAACATAATATGGGTTGTTTGATTTGTATGCAATTGTTTTTTCAAGTAATAAATTAGTAGTGTTTTACATAAACAAACCACCATTTATATTTGATTTGTACGAGCATTGACGTCACGACCAATGCCAATGCGTTAAAAAATGATTTTAAAAGATAGTGTTTTGGAAATTTTTAAAATGAAAATATTTAATACTGAGCACATTATATATTTTTTGTAGTACTGGGGTTTCCTTTCACGTTTATGACTTAACAATAAAGTACAATTTTCTTAAATATAAATTTTATGAAAACACCCAATTCCAAACAGCATTCTTATCTGAAATTGTATAAGTAGTTGTAATCTTTATAAACTTTATTAATAAATAGTATATCGTGCTTATTTTTAGAGGTGTCGAGGTATAAAATAACCAACTCCAACAAAATTTTTATTGAATACATGAACATATTTAAACAATGTATGATGCATAACAATTGTTTATTTTAATAAATGAACGGAAGACAAGTCGTATTACAACGAAATGCGGCGCGGAGCGCGAGCGTTATTCAACATCCCAAGCAGCACACTCACGTCTTCTCGACGTCATTATTTGGTAAATTTTCGTCTAGTACGTCATTGTACCTTATTATGACGTCAATTGGACGACATTTTCAAACCAATAAAAGACGTCGTTCTTTGACGTCATTATGACGATCATATAACGTCTATAAAACACCAAATTGTTACAAATTTACTTCTTATTCTTGCAATAAATTTAAACAAATAAAAATAGAGAAAGAAAATGCTACTTTTGCATAATTTTCCATTTACTAAAATTTCAAAATCTACCTACGAATGAGGATAGAACTTTAATTTAAACGAATTGCAAGAAAATCGAAAATATATATTAAAATATAATTTAATAATAAATCGTATTGTTTGCGCTTTTAAGTACTTTCTCCCATGATACTTTGTGCCGACCCGGATACTGCGTAAGTAGTATAGCACGCGCAGTCGCAGTCGCATTTTCTTAATGGACGTCGTTGTGGTTGTGATTTACGATTTTTACGAAATTAAAGCAGGCAGAACATGGTAAGTAGGGCATTTTAGGTATTCTAATCTTTAGTTTTCGTCTGTTCCACTGGTTATTAGAGATTTTGTTTTTAAGGATACAAGTAATGTCTATGTGGCTGTGGAATTTGCTTGCGACAGCAACATAAGCGAAGAGGGGCAGATTGCTTTAGTACCGCGAAAATGGTTGACACCATTAAAGCGAGAAGTATTCTGGCCGCCCTACAAAAATCTAGTGTCTACAATAGGGCCGTTAGAAAATGCGAAAATCCCATAGTTGACGTATGGGAGCTGTTCAAAATTAACAAAATATTTTTTGAATCGGGTAAGTTTTTTTAATATATACTTATAAAATAAATAAATACCAAATTGTGTTAAAATACACTTATAATTTAGACGTTTCTTTAATATAAATGCAACAATAGCAGTTCAATTGTGTGCAGAGCATAATGCTAACCTTTTGTGTTCTAGATGATTATCAAAAATCTTGTATCAAACTAAAGAAGTTAGAAAACACTTCCGACTTACAAACGACTGATACGGAAACCATCCAAAGTAGGAAGAGGTGCATTCCTAGAAGAATTGTCGATAGTGATTCTGACGATTGTTTAGATTTACCACTTCCTCCAAAAATAACTAGACATAAACATCTAAAAGATAAAGGTATGATAATAATGACGTTAGAAAATATTTATACATAATGCTTAATATAGTTCACTCTCCAACCCCTTCATACATGAGCAGAGGTGTTAGCACATCGAGTAGCAGATCATTGCAACAGCGTCAAACAATATTTTGTTCATCTACACCTTCCTCAATCAATGTACAAGGAACTCCACATAGAAGTTGCGGTATGTTACGATCAGTGGCACATTTTAACAGATAAATCAGATGGTCAATTATGTTTTAGCAGAGGTTCCTTACTTTTCTCAAGAAAACTCTCCTGTTCAAGGTGTAAGTAATTTACAACATTCTCAAACGAGCAGCCACGAAAGTTCAGGTACTTTATTTATTATGAAAATAACAGTTTAGTTTATCAAATGAATATTTTTAGATATTCAGAAGTTACTGAAAGTTGTTATACAAATACACGAGCAGAATAAACAGATATTAGCAAGATTAGACAAACAAGAACAAACTTTGAATGTTCCATTGAGCAGTTTGCCTAGAGATTTTCCACAAATTTACCCTTGATCGATTTAAATGCTTTAGAATGTGTAGAGGAATATTTAAAGAAAATTGAATGTTTTTCAAAACTGGTAAATCACTAAATAATAAACTAATTATTAGTTAACTTTATGGGTTATTTTACAGGTTTCATTTTTATCTTCATTAGGAGGAAAAGATATAACAAATACAACCAACAATATTTTAAGGCATATTTTATCAAATGAAGTGGCTTGCAGTTACAGTTACTTTGGCAAAAGGTCAAACAAAAAAGCCTTTGCAAATTTAGGAATAAAACGTGCAGTTATTGGTAAATTATACTAATCTTATATAACAAACATATTTATAGGCGATTTCTTTCATTAGATGCAGTTAAATCTAATTTTCCACCCGCAAAAGAAAAGGACATTGAAGACGTAATCAAAGTGTGGTTGAAGCACTCTCCACAGAGGCTGACTTTAGAAAGGGCAAAGAAGATTTAAACAACAATGAGTTTTCCTCGAAAATCAAAAGTAGTTGGTAGTCGTCAATATTATAGGAATGTAGCTAAAGCAGTAAGTGAATTTAATAATACTACTGTCTCAAATGCACCTTTAAATTTTGAAGTAACTGAAAATAATACACATCCGAATTACGAAAATTTGCAAATTTCAATAACTAGTGATAATGATAATATATCAAGTGAAAACATTCTAGCTTGTCAAACTGATTCTTCATCTGTATTTACTTCTGTAATCACAGAGAATGATATTGATGATAATAAGCAAAGTGACCAAAATTCTGAAAAAATTTAGCAAACAAATTGACTTCTTGGGTACTTGAAGACAAAATTAAGAAGACATCAGTTAATAATTTGTTACATATTCTTCGTCCGCACTTTCCTGATTTACCCTTAAATTACCGAACACTTTTAAAGACTCCAAGAAGATTATTTATTAAAAACTTCATACTGGTGAATACTGTCATTTAGGTTTAAGACACAATTTATTACAGTTTTGCAACAAAACTATGTTGACATTGATATATTCCAAATTAGTTTCAATGTAGATGGACTGCCTTTATTCAAAAGCTCGTCAAAAACATTTTGGCCAATTTTAGGTCATATAAAAATTTCCATTGGTGCAAACCATTTGCGATTGGTATTTTTGTGGGTCTTCAAAACCGATACCGATAGAAGAATTTCTATTAGATTTCATAAACGAATTAAATGATTTGTTGACGGATGGTTTGATGTTCAATGATAAGATATACGGTGTTCAGATACATAGCTTCATTGCCGATGCACCAGCAAGATCTTATTTAAAATGCATTAAGGGTCACATGGGATTTTCTTCTTGTGAAAAATGTTTAATTGTAGGTCACCGCTGTGCAGGGCGAACAGTGTTAAAAGGAAAAGCTCTTAAAAGAACTAATGACTCCTTTCTATGTCAATCTGATCCTGACCACCATGTTGGTGTTTCTCCTTTAACAAAATTGCCAATTGATTTTATTAAAGACTTCCTATTGACTATATGCATAATGTATGCTTAGGTATCACACGTAAGCTCTTGAATATCTGGGTAGATGGTAATCCTCCTTTAAAATTTTCAAAACACCTAATAGCCAAAATTAGTGATAATTTGATCTCATTAAAAGGATTTATACCTATCGAATTTAATCGTAAACCTCGCAGTTTATCCGATTTAGCACGTTGGAAGGCAACTGAGTATAGGTCGTTTCTTCTGTATCTGGGCCCTGTTGTAATGCAAAAAGTTATAAACAAAGCAATTTTCGAACATTTCTTACTATTTCACTGTGGAATTTCTATTCTAATTTCTGATAAGCACATACAAAAATAAGTTTAGAATTTGCTCATAAGATTTTAAATACTTTTATAAAACATTCAGAACACATATATGGCGAAATATTTTTAATATATAATGTGCACATTCTTTCTCATTTGTCAGAAGACGTAGAACACTTTGGATCATTAGACAATTTTTCTAGTTTCCCCTATGAAAATTTTTGGGACAATTAAAACACCTACTGCAATCCCCGTCACTTCCATTGCAACAAGTATGTCGACGTTTACATGAGCATTCGAATTTTGTTACCGAAAACATCGGGACTGATAATACTGATAATTTCCTATGTGTTATTTGAAACATAATTTGAATATTAATAATAATTCGGTCTATGATCATATGGAACAATATAAAAGGTGTCATTTAAAAATTTTGTTGTTTGCATTAAATCTTTTTCGAAAGCTGATTCATATTGTATATTACGCGATAATAAAATTGTTGAAGTTCATAATATTTTAAAAACAAACTTGATAACGCAATAGTAATAGTAGGAAGAACTTTTCTCACTTACAGTTCGTTGTATGAATATCCTTTTGAATCGAAAGAGTTAAATATTTATGTTGTAAATGAATTATCTGAAGAACATTACTGGTCCATATCAGAGATTGCTGCAAAATGCATGTTATTGCCTCTACCAACTACGTCTAACTTTGTGTCATTACCATTAATTCATACAATTTGAAATAGTTTTTAACTAGATATGAATTATTCTTTCAACATATATTCGATTTTATTTTTAAGGTTTATTATTGGGACTTTGGAATTGCATTTTGTTGTCTTAGAATGAAAATTTTATTTGTAAATGTGTTGTTTTTTATCCTCATATATTGTTTATGTTACTACTACATAATATTTATTTATTATATATTTTATATTATAGGTATTTGGTAAAAATTAATCGGAGACTTATTTTATTTGTAACCATTTTGTATATGATTTAAGTATTTTGCCTTGTTTTTGCAATAAAGTTGTAAGTACTATTATTAAATGAGTTTGATTATGCAGTGCATTATTTCTTTCTTCCTTTCGTCCTTGTGCGGTCATTATATAACGAAAGAGTGACGTCAGTAAAATGACGTCTTGAGGATGTGACATAATGTCGTCATTTTTACGTACCTTAGACGTAACTTAAATGGTGAATATAACGTAAAAAGTGACTAATAATTGACGTCAAAATGGCGTCATTGTGCTGCTTGGGATGTTTCGAAGGCCCGCGCGGAACCTAGCAACTTTGCGCGTTAATTGACAGGCGAGAAATAGTCGTATAGGGATCATTCTTCTTTGTGAATACTAGAAATTACTTTATCTTTAATAAAGTTCTGTCACGAAAAATCGTCAAGTGAACTGAAAAATAGATAGGAGCAGAGAAGAAAAAGAACTTTATTTTAAGTCGATTCTCTCGACTTTGAAAAGCAATAACTTTTTCCGTTAGACGCACAGTTTTTTGTCATATAACATTGTTGAAAATATAAATCAAAAAGAATTCAAAAGAGTGTGCAATTATGCAATAATTAGAACGCGTGATATCAAAATTTCAAAAAAAAAATCCCCAAATCTAAGATGGCGGAGAAAGGGTTGGTTTTAGGGGGCGCAAAGTGTTAAATGCATTGGACTATTTGGATGTTCAAATATTCAGCATTAAATAGTAAAATGACTTGCCATAAGAAAAATTATGAAACATCAATAGTTTACTCGGTATATTGCTATAGAAACAGCATGTTTATTTTACTTTAAATTCCTTGGAATTTCAAAATGATTTTAATTCCCTTGAGATTTAAAATGGTACTTTAATCTTTCGGAAGGAGGACTTACTGGTTAATTTATCCCTGGAGTGCAAAAAATGCATTTAAATTGTTTTCGTTTAGGAGGTGAATACATATTAAATTCATTGTTTTATTTATATTTTTCGAAAATTGTGTTTTGGCAAATTTTAAATTTTTTGGCATATTTGAGAACATAATTTATTAATTTTACCTTAACATGAAAATTTGTAGAACAGGTAATTTTTGCTTGTCCATAAAACATCGGCCAGACGTGACAGTATTAAGAAACTGGCCCGGCCAAAAACCGGACTGTGTGGCCGACAAAATTCCGATATGTAAAAACAAGTTTCAGGTGCTTATTACTTTTAATATGTATTTTTGTCTGTGTTGTAACCCCAGCCGCCGAGAAACGGATGGGGTGGACCACGAGGACTGCATGGAACGCAGTTGACGGGTTACCCACACCCAACACTTCCGTCATTACAGCAACTGGAAGTTCCACCTATGCACCTTGCATTGCGCCAGCATGCAGTCCTCAGTACACCCACCCATTTCCTCGGCAATACTTTTTTACACCGACAGTTTAGTATTCAAACCAAAGGACTATATGCGATCTTTATTTGAACTAACCGTTTTGTATTTTCGGTGTACACACAAGAACCTAAATTAGTTCGGTCCGTGTTGATCCATAGTACCAAACCAATTTGGTTCAAACCTTCGAATCAAAGTACGGTGTAAACACGTAGGATCGAATTAAATGTTAGCGGGAAAGAAAAGTAAGGTTAAATTTCTTTTGTTGATCGTATATGTAGCGTCGTGGAAGTCCGAGATTAAGTTTATTTAATGTAGAAAAGTAACATAAAAAAAATTATAAAATTGAAAAATTAAAAAAAAATATTTGAATTAAAAATTAAAAGTGAGGTTAAATATAAACGGGATCAAGTTGAGATAGTGTAAACAGGATCGAACTAATAAGAGAACTAACCCCACTCCTTTAGTTAGGTACTCCGAACTAATAAACATAGTATGGTGTAAACAAAGCCAATATGACTAGCAGTCCTACGTGGACGATACATGTATTGCCATCTCGTGTTAACATTTGAACTAATGTAGGATGTTAAATTAGAAATATGTAGATATAATCTAAGTACTTAATTACGTGCAGTACATTTTAATAGTTGTTTGTTCACTATACGTTTACGATTACTGAATATTCATATTTCTAAACTAATAATTTTTTAAGAAAAAACGACGAAGATTTTTGAACACCTTGTAGAAGTAGAAAAAAAATTGTTTCATGCTAGAATTATAAACAGTTTTATGCATTATGCTTAATTACATTAGTTTAGCTGTAATATTATTTAAGCGCGCTTTTGTTTGCATAACGTCAAAGTACCGTTCTCTTCGCGCATCCCGTATAAAAATTCAACTGTCTCTTTCTCTTTTCAGTGAATGGCGAAAGGCTTCGAGCGTTTACGCATTACGTTTCGTTTGTAGACGCGTGGATTTTGGTGGTGTTGTTCTTATCGCTATGGCAGATAGAAATGACAGACGTCACTCTTACAGTGATTCAAAAATTTCAAATTTGGACGATCCACCTAATTCGAGGCTGTTCATTATTTGCAGCAAACAATTAACTGAAGATGATTTTCGAAATGCATTTTCGACATACGGCGATATCGAAGAAATATGGGTTGTCAAAGACCGTCAAACTGGCGATCGTAAAGGTTTGTTTATGATTTTCTATTTACATTAATACCGATTCTTTTGATTTCTTTTAGGTGTTACCTACATAAAATATGCGAAAACTTCGGAGGCAGCTTATGCTCTCGAAGCTATGAATGGCAAGATTATTGGCGACACCAGTCGTCCCATTAAAGTTATGATTGCTGCAAGGTAATTTTTTACAATTACTTTCTGATCAACTGATGTTTGACATAATATAGCCGTAGTAGATATTAGCTGAAAACCTTGTTTGGTAAATTATATCCTCTGTCTTTTAAAATGCTATTGTCTATTGGGAGAATCGATTACTTATAAATTCTTTTCATAAGATGGGATTTATTGCATATTAGTTGACTTTAAAGAGGTGTATCCACCAATGCAATTTAGAAGAACAAAGTGCAACAAGATCATGTTTCAAAAGTAAAAGTTGGCGTATGTTGCGGTATGTTGATGTTGCATTAACCAAAAGTTGGTTTGTTGCATGTTTCACTTAAGAGTGGTAAAGATAAAAAAAAGTATTGTATCGGACATAAACATTCTATATTCAGTCATAAATGTTTTGTCAGTGGAGACTGGTTGTTTCTGTTGCCTATTTATACATAAAAAGACTGAAGAAAATTTCATTAAGCTATAAATAATATGCAAGTTTATTTCATAAGTAACAGCTTCTAATCACAGCTAGACGTATGCAAGATGATTTTGAAGCTTCCATCTGTACAAAGTTCTCCTGAAAGGAGGTCATTATTTATTAAATCCTCCTACACAATTTGAAGGGACTTGAACTGACTACTTTAACAATTGACTAACAAATCTCTCAAACATTTTTCAAATTTTGGGTTTGACTTGTTTCCGTGAAATTTTATAGTGTAAAACACCATCATTTGTTTTTTTTTAAACATTTTCTCTACTTGTATTTCCTTTACACTTCTGTTTTTATTTAGGCATCCCCAGATCTTGTTTTTTCTTTCATGAGCTACTAACATATTGTTTATGTCCAGTTAATCTTTTAATGTTGCTCCCTTTGGGGTTTTGTCTCCCTCTTCTTGTTTTCCTCTCATTTCTTCTTCACTTTTTCCACTTCCTCCAGAGTCCATTGATACCCATTTATTATCAACTTGTTTCCTATTATCCTGTATCTCAGCGATATTAATTATTTCTGTTTTCTTTTTCTATTTGTTTGTTTTTCTTGGTTCCCTTTAATCCTGATGATTTCCTCAGTATTTCTATTTTTCTAAATCTTATTGAAAGGTCCACTCGGATTGGTCTGTTTGTCTCTACTGTTCGCATACCTATGTAGACAATTTGTTCTGGGATTCCGAAGATTACAATATTCTTTTTCCTTGCTTCCTTTCTAAGTTTTTTATTTTCCAATTTTGGGTTTTAATACTTTCCTTGATATTTACAATATTTTTTCAAAAATGTCTGTTGTTTAAAATTATCTTGAACTCAATAACAATAGTGTATTCTTATCACCTTCTTTTAATGTATGTAAGAACTTAGATTTATAGGGCTAGCTTTTGTGGGGATGAAATTTTATCCTTCCTTATAGTAACACTTATTGAAGGAAAAGTAAAATATGACGAAAGTGGAGTTGTACTCTCCGGACAGGATTACATACAAGAAAACAATGATAATTTTTGTTAAATTTTAAATAATTAATTACTTCAGGTTATTAATCTCATTTAACTTGTAGACCATTGTGCCACAAATTTTGGTTTCTCAATAGTACCTATCGTTGCTAATTACCTTTGTCTTGACCTATTCCCATTGAACAAGCATTAACCACCGTAAACGTGAACTTTGTTGTGCTGTTTGACTTTAGAGGTTGTCCAGCTTTAGGTTATTTACTGCTGTCTCAATTGTGAACAATAGTTTCATTGGACTCTCTGATTTTTTTAGTTGGCTTGCAGTTTTTGAACTGCTATAGCTTTTTCACAAGAACAGAGTTAAGTTGATCGACTGTGAATTGATCTGTCGGTTATATTTTTTGACGCGAGTTTTGTCTATTTTCTTTTTGCCGTCCAGCAATCTGTGCAGTTCCTCTCCGACTTTACACGAATTATTCTCCCCAAAGTATCTCCAGCTATATGTTACAGGTTTGTTGTTTAGGTATTAGAATAAAAAAAAAATAATATTGAAAAAATCGCTTAAAAATCTACTCGTAGTTCGGTGTCGTAGAGTTGGTCCAAGGAAGGAAACAAAGAACGTAGTGAAATACTTCTAAAGAGACAGCGGGCGCCACCTACAGGGACCTAGTAATTATCCTTAAGCAGTAGGTCTTAAGGAAAGTCAAACAAGCAAACTTGTAGAAGAAGGACTAGAGAATATATTCTGACGAGATTCATCGAAGTAAGGCGAGACAACAACAAATTTAAAATAACGAGAGACGCAACAATATACAGATTATCTCAGTAAATACATCAATCAAAGTTTGATAATATAAATTTTAAATTGATAATAGACACCACAAATTTATTTCATGCCTGCAATAAAGCTAAATGGTCTCACGTCCAAATCAAACTTCGTGTATAATGCATACATTAAACGTTTCAATTAATACTACAAAAATAAACCAATGGTTCGTCTACTACAAAGGCCTTTGAGTTTACAAATGGTAAACCCGATGTTTATTTGATATCTTAAAAATGTGTAAATCGTAATTTGAATAATCAAGTGTTACATTCTCTTAAAGGACTTTCTCAATAAAAATTTCAAACGCAAAATGTTTGACCATTTATTTTTATCACGAACGTAAGACTATATATATTGTGCATGTGCTAACTATAATATCTCGTAGAATTTTGCAATCTCGAAATTTTACAGTTTTGCTATTCTGCAGTTTCGAAAAAAAAGAAAAGAAAATGAGAAGGAGTTTTTTTTTTCATTTTGTGTTTTTTTCTCCTTCCCTTTTTTCTGTATTCTTTTTTACGTTTATTACTATTATTATTATTATAACGTTTCATACATGCACAAAAACCGCGTTGGGCAGTTAACGGTGATCTCACCGTACGATATAATAAACGTTAAACTTATCTGCCGTACATCGGTGACACAGAATACGTACCGTACGGACCGTCCGTAGGTATTTATTCTGTGTCGGTGACAGCTTCACAAGAACGGATGTATAGCATCACCACATAGGAACCTGCCATCTGAAACTTTTGTAGCATAATCAGCTTTTTCACTTGAAAGGCTTGTGAATCCAAAGGTAATAAACCAAACTTTTGTTTTTTTTACAATCATGATTAGTTACCTACATTTTCCACTATTTTGACTACTATGTCCAGGATTGGTCTCCAGTCTACGCTTTCTTTCGTGTCTTCCATTTACTTATTTTTTTAAACGATTTCAATTGTTACAGCCGTGAACAAGGTGCCAAACGTGAAGGTAACGAAGAAGAGAAAATTCAAAGACTCTTCGTAATTGTACCAAAATCAATGACAGACGATGAACTGTATAACACATTTAAAGTATACGGCGACATAGATTACGCCACAATCATTAAAGACAAGGAAACTCGTGAAAGTAAAGGATTCGCGTATATTAAATATTTTAAGTAAGAAACGACATTGTAAGAGTCGAGTTGAATTTTTAAATAATGGATTTAGGTTTTCACATGCTGCTACAGCCTATGAACGGTGCGATCGCAAAATTTAGAGCCGTTTTTGCCGAACCTCGGAAATCGAAACAAGATTCTACTAGTGAAAGATTTTACGGCAGCAACAACAATAACAACAACAACAACAATAATAACTCGTTTGAAAGTTATCCTAGAAGCAACAATACTTTTCCCATACCTGAGGTGAACAACAGCGAAGGCTTTACCAAATTGCAGGTTGTTGGAAGTCCTACTTTGAACCAAGACCAGTTGTGGAAGTTGTTCGATATTATTCCAGGTACTATTCTAATTTTTTTATGTTTGTCGAAATATAATTATTTAAGGTATGGATTACTGTCATTTGAGATTCGAGGGTCGACAACGTCCAGTTCGAGCAATTGCAACGGTGGTGTACTCAAACTCTCAAGCGGCCGCTTACGCTTGCGAAAAACTACACGGATTTGAATACCCGCCGGGGAATAGGTTGATTGTGAAACCAGATTATGAAAATACTAGAATATTTAATGATCTACCTAGACCTTCAGTATCTAGTAATTTATCAAGAAGCGAATCCACCAAATCTGATTTACGACAACTTGCTGCAACAATCGCTCACGCAACTAGTTTAATTCAAGCAGCTGGTTTTTCCACGGGTACCTATACATTCAGGGGATGTTTGAATTTCAAAACACTCAAATTTTAGATCTCTTAGCCCAGGAATCGTTTGAAGAAGTTCCTAAAGAAGATGACATATCTTGTAATATTAAGTTACCCGATCCTAAACCACTTTGCAGTATTGACACTAAAGTAATTGCCAGGTTATTACGAATAATTATTAACTGTTCTCACTTTGGTCAATTAATTGAATTTGCAGATGCTTCATTGTGTGCTCGCAACGACCTTTACCTCCGTCAGTATTAAAAATGTATTTTGTCGATTCGGAAACCTTATTGATGTTTATTTATTATTTAATCGCAATTGCGGATACGCTAATTATGCAAGTTGTGAGTCTGCCACCAATGCAATCATGGTTAGTATTTTTGTATTGTGATTTTAAGATGAGAAGCGATTAATTTTTATGACTATCCATTGAATGGTTTTGCTATGCTTTTACAGACATTACATGGGGCGGAAATATGTGGGATTCGAATAAAAGTAATAGAAGCGGAAGAACGCGATAACAATAGAAAACGACAGCGTATGGATGATGACCCATCAAATTAAGGTGAGCATTTATTTTATATAATGGTAAATTACATAAATAAAATATTTTATATAAAACGCTTGATCAAGGTTTCAGACTTGGGGCCAGAATTTGGGGTGCATTTTTTTGCCTATTAATTGTAGCGGGATAACTGACTTCTCTTACAGACTAACATCAATAGATAGAACTGTGACTGATTTACATTTTGTGTTTTATATTTAACATTACAAAACTTTCTTTCAAGAAAGAATTTCAATAAACCCTTTTTCTCGTAGTTTGGACTTAATATTATGACATGGACAAGTACAATACTACTATTTGAACAAATACAAGAACTATGAACAACATGCTGATCTACTAACGTTTCCAGTTTACACACTTTTAGTTTAGTACGCTATTGATATGTGGACGATCTTAAATAATTATTAGGAAAATTTATTTAATGACATTAGATATTTTACACTTGTGTTGTGTGAGTGTATTTCAGGAGCTTAATAAAGAATTTAATACTTACCCACTCGTGTCTTTATACCTACTCAACAATGATATTTTGATTCAAAAATTTGCTCACAGATCGTATAAGCAGTTAAATTTTAAATCGCCCCCAATTACAAACAAACACCCTTACACTATCTAGCGGCAACATTTTCAATCAATATCGAATGTGCTTCGAAAGCACGGGCGGCACTAGATGCCGCACCAAACATTTGTTTTGTAAAGGTATTTAGAATAAGTTCGATTTTTTTCCGATATTTTGCTGGTAATAGGTGTTTTTTTTTTCACGATGCTGTTTTGGTACATCTGCTAAATGTGGCGTTGGCTGACATTTTCACTATTTAGCGCAGCGTTTCATTGTGTGTTGCGGAGGTGCTTTACATCTCGTCTTGTAAAGAGAAAAATTTGTAACACCTTTACTGCCGATACATTTCCTTACATTTTATCTGCCATTTTTACCTTCAGTGCAAAAATAATTTCTTTGCAGGTACCAAGGTCGGTTCAAACTTTCTAGGTTTGTTTAATATTTAATCATTTGATTTTTGTTCTCATCAAGAGCATTTAGTTTTCGTAACTAGTTAAGGAAAGTCAAATTTTTCGTCGTATACAGCGTTTTGCCGACGATTTTGAAAATGATTGATATTCGATTGAAGTTTTAATTGGAATGATTAGTATGTTGATCACGTGTGTCTTGAAATCGAGCAATAATGCAAACGTGTTCTCTTCACTAATACGGAACGATTATTAATAAACCAAATAAGAATTAAATTTATACGACGTACTTATACGGCTAGAAGAAATTTAATTCATACGAACATTCTTACCTAACGTCTACTGAGTTCTACAATATGAGGAATAAATCAAAACATTAAAAATTTCAAAATATGAATTTTTGGGTCTTTAAGATTGATTGTTAAAATTCTTAAACCCACTATTGATTTATTGTGCAAAGATCCAGATAGAGCAGCGGCTTACGCCTCCATTAAAAATGAAACACATTGTGACACCCTTATTATACATTAACTTTCTTTATCTCCTTTAGTATATTATGTGTCCTGGAAAGGGAAAAAAGGACGTACTCGCTGTTACGTGCAAAAATAGTTCTACGTCATTCTAGAACCTTTTTTGCAAAATGACTGTCACTAATCTGTAAAGTTATCAAAACGCACACAAAACATATGTATTAAAAAGGCTTCTGACAAAGAAAACTTAACACAGTTTTGCATTTGAAACATCAACATAAAAAAAATAATTATCTTATAATCTAAACGGTAATAACGATAGACACAAAAATCTACAATTAAATCTTATTGACTACGTGATCCCTAATTTACAATTTTTAATTAACTTAAAAAACGCAAAAAGAAAATAATGTTTATAGCTCTGCACTCGTTAATTTAATCAACTCGAAAAATAAATTTGACCTTGGCCGTCACCACATAAATTATATCATAAAATGACCGTGGATTGACTTGAACTGAATCTCAGAAGTCGGCAAGCGGAAATCGTAATGATACTTTTGTAAGGTATATATAAACCAAACGTTGAGTTCAAGGATTTTCTATTATCCGTACGTGGGCCATATGACTCCTATTTACTCTTCGAACGCAACTAACAATTTAACAAAAGACAGAAGTCTGTTAATTAAGCAATAATAATATGAACACATAACATTTACAATTCTCGTAATTAGTAAACTAAACATTAATACACAACGAATAATTATTAATGTTTGAATCACCGACATGAAATCTCTCGCGTCACCACTCGCCGCCTACTTTCCATTTTTTTCACTGTTGCCACGTTTTCTCTCTGACACTTTTCTTTTACAAAATGCCTGTCGCTACAAAAATTCTTATTACTAAATGCCACACTGGCAGTCGTCACGATTAAGTATAAACTACCCAGGTAAATTTATAGGAGCATAGTGCGGAAAATGCTCTTAAACCGCTTTAGCTAACTCTGGGTGTAAATACTAAGCTCCCAGTTACTTTGAAAACAACATACCTACTATTTCGGAATGAAGATTACTTAAACCGTCCCTAGCATACCAGGGTGATTACCTACCCTCTATCTCACTTCAAACTCGAAAAATTTTAACTTTCCGGCACAATGTGTGCTAAACTCACATGTTAACTTGTTGACGACTGTACGACGAATCGCTCTCAAAACCAAAAATAGCCTTATATATGCACGTTTCACTACCAAAACTCTTGGGTTGCAGAAAGTTTTTGAAATGGGTTATAGGTAGTTCAATGTATCGGCATAACACCATTTAACAAGCCAAAGCGAAAATTTTATACAAAAGCGAACATATTATGGCGAATCAACAACTAAAATACTAACGAAGGTTACACCGGAATACTTTATACATCCAAAAGTATGGAAACCTGCTTATATCTTGAAAACCGCGAGGATTAGCGGTATGAAACTTTGGGGAAGTATGTATGACATACTTCCGGACATTTATTCTTTATAAAATTTTGATACGATGCTCAATTACGAGTAATTGATATCAACTTCTGATTTTCAAATGGCACCATACTAGTTGACTGACATTTTAGATTCTACATAAAATTCTGTATGCAACGGTGAACATAAAAATTATTTAATATGATAAATGTTATTAAAAATATGATATAAAAGTTCAGTTCATTAAGAGCTTTTGTGTGTTGAATAGAATACTTAATCCTTTCTTAGCAGTGCAGTGGCGTATCTTTTATTTCTTTTATTTATTTTTACGGATAAGTATACAATTTTTTACAAAAAATAACTTTATACAAATTTTTGTTATTTTAATGAGAACACTTTACTGGTAATTAAACATTTACATTTGAAAGTGGATAGGTATTTTTTAAGGTGCTATAGATAATAGAAGAAATGTAAAAGTTGTTTAATTACCTAGTAGGTAATGTATTATTGTTAATTTGGTTAAACCTTTGGAATTTGTTTTCTTTTTTTAATCCAATTCATCATAATAGGCTTGTTAACGGTTTTGTTTACCTTTGTCAATAGCACTTCTTTATTTGGGAATAATAAGTACGTTTGTAATACAAATAATTACACCTGCTTAATTACCTGGACAAAATCTCATTATCGATAAGGTTCAGTTGGTATAAGTACTTAAAGTGCGTTTAAGGATTTTTTTTTCATATTATACATTGTGGTGTTACGTAAAAAGGGAACGCACTGAAGCGGATCGTATCGAAATTTTGATTATTTTGAGTTACGGTGATCGAAGAAGAACCTATGTAGAATCTAAAAATGTCAGTCAACTAGTATGGTGCCATTTGAAAATCAGAAATTGATATCAATTACTCGTAATTGGAGCATCGTATCAAAATTTTATAAAGAATAAAATTGTCCAGAAGTATGTCATACATACTTCCCCAAAGTTCATACCGCTAGTCCTCGCGGTTTTCAAGATATAAGCAGGTTTCCATACTTTTGGATAACCCTGTATATTTACCATATTACCTGCAATAAATTGAAATGTGTTGAAACATCTTAAACATTTATATATTTTAACAAATAGTTATAGTCAAATGACTGGTCATTTGACGACTTAAAATTTAAAAGAAATTAATAAAAATATTTGGTATTTCTTTCCCATCATTATTTTATTGTAAAGTGTAAAAGTGTCTAGAAATATTTTAGAATCACTTTCTCTTTTAGATATTTTCAGATGTGTCAAAAATTTCGACATGATCCCCACCAAACACTACTAATAACGGGTGCTTTTTAAACTTCTACTCGAGATTCTAAAAATCACCCGTTATAACGTGTAATTTTCTGTTTTATAAAAAGTTCAATTAAATTGCGAAAAGATTAACAATTATTCACATTTTGACAAATCCAAAAAAAATCTTCTTTTACTTCTGCCATATTTAAACAAAATTGCAATTTAATATTTTTGGGATATTTGAAGTCGATATATCAAAAAAACACTGTTTTAAACTTCCAATACAATGGTTCATTTTGGAGTAAAACCATTGCGAAATAAGCTCAGAAAAAATAAAGTGGAATCGCAGAAGCTGTAAATTCAACTGCATAATTTTTTCTTTAAGTTGTGTGGCGCTGTTTTCCAGTGCGGTTGATATCTATAAATGAAAACGGTCTGGTCGGTTCTCGGGCGTCACCCATAATCTTTCTTTAGAAACTTTTTTGTTTGGATACCAACAATAGAGGTTGCCAACAGTATTCTTCTAATTTCCTGTGTTAGGCTTATTTAGGTAAATCGCAAGTAACACCCGCAACCACTAATTCAGAGGACACAACGATCAAAGACAAACCTACGCCTCGAACCGACAAAACTGTCCGTGATCAAAGCCACACTCACACATATGTCTCCCGGAATTCAACAGACCCAAGTC
Organism: Abscondita cerata; assembly: GCA_030710515.1. Classification (NCBI taxonomy): domain Eukaryota; kingdom Metazoa; phylum Arthropoda; class Insecta; order Coleoptera; family Lampyridae; genus Abscondita; species Abscondita cerata. Next base: position 56,422 of record JALBCR010004125.1, read on the forward strand.
TTCATCGTTCAACTGTGCTGGAGCAACGCTCGCGCACTCATTCGTCAACTGCGGGCCTAAGTCTCCGATCATGTCACGTTGCGCATCCGACATACCTCACGAAGCTTATCACGCCCAGTTGCGAAGTCTTAACACAGTACTCTAATCGCACCAATTCGCCTCTGAAGCAAGCAACACGCAACGGCAGCCCTAAAGCAGCATTTAAAGTAAGCAATCACAGCATACGCAACAGCAGCAATCCACAAACGGCACCATCAGTAGAAGTCTTAACAAGAACGCATCACAAACCTTTTTTTTTCATTATTTCCCTCAACTACCCTCCTAGCATTCTTTACCGTGGATCGCCATCCACTAAGGAAGGACCCATATGAGGTTGTCAACATCAACCCCCAAAATCTAAAATTTCCGTATAAGAAAACGTTACTCAAAGAATGCGGAATATCGAGAAACACTGTCAGCAATTTGTACCGCAATGCTGACAATCGGGAAGAAATTCGAGCGACCTTGCCGATTTCGCAAACATAATGTACTAAGCACGCATACATAGTAGGTTAAGCATCATTAGAAGTGCATTCAAACGGCGGGCGTATACCTTCTATAACTCTACGGCCAACAACAAAGCCGTCCAAGCGTCAATCAACTATGGCGCCACACTGGTAACATAAATAGCTGTTATTGGTGCAGATTATTCATTATAGGTACTATTGGGCATGATATAATTTTTTTGTTACTGTCGAGTCCGAATCAACCTTTTTCAATTATTTATGATTCAAATGTTTCATTTTTTCAGACGAATATGAGTTACGGCCAGTATTTTTTTGTCACAGGTTAACTTAAATGTTGGGTTTACCGTTAGAGGACCGCAGCGAAATATTATACAGGGTGGTGCTTTTGAAAACCGGTTATAGGTTAATGGTTTTGGTATCAAAATGAAGCTAAAGTTAGTCCGTAGAGCTGTTGCTATTAGGAGTCAGCTGAATTTCACATTGTTTTCAAAAATTTGTTAATAAAAATAAAAGTAAGTTTTGATAATGAAAGAAAATAGTATTGGGTTCTCTAAACAATCAACATTCCTACGTTTTGACAATAAGGCTGAAAGGAAAGTCATTAATAAGCAAATAAAAAGCTTTATTCCCAAGGAACAGCTTCGAATGATATTAGAACTAAATTAAATAGGAAGGTTACAATAAGTAAACATCAAAAATTGTTAATTTTTATTGATGAATTTTCAAAAAGACCGTGTAATTCAGCTGATTTCTGATAGCGAGCGCTATGCGCAATAATTTTAGCTGCGTTTTGATACCAAAACCATTTTTGTCACTTGAAAGGGCGAGCAAGAATTCGAAAAAAATCAGTTCACAATGCTAAAATCCCTATGACCCGTTTTCAAAAGCACCACCCTCATTATTGGTAATGTCAGTTGTTTAACATACATTAAAGTACAAATCACATCCGAGAGGTATTTAAATTTTATTGCTCATCAGTGAAATGTGCTGAAATTGGTTCAGTTTTTTAGAAAAAAAGTTGTAGGGGATGTTTTCCTATACCAACAAAATGCAGTGGCTCTGAAATTACTGTACAGCTCTACAGTACATATTCTTTTATTTATGTAGAAAAAAATCAAGTTTATATATCAATAAATAAAAGAGCAATTTGTCTAAGAAAAGAAATGTTTCGACAAGTACAGGTCAGCTAAAACCTCCCCTTAATGAAAATCTGTTGTCTAGCAATTTGACGAGAAAAACTGTCAATTATTCAAAACGCGACACCCAATGGCACATATGAGAGTGTTTCGATCTCGGTCAAAAATTCTCTCGAATGTGCCATTCGTGGAGCGTTTTTAGGTTGACAGTTTTTCGAATCAAATTGCTAAAGAAAACAGATTAGAATTTAAACAACCCAAATTTACTCGCTAATGTATTTTAGCGAGTGTAATTCTTGGCAGGACAATTTAATGAATAAGAAAACTGGAACATGTCAAACTATTTTTTTTAATGAACTGTCAGATTGACAACTTTAAATATTAATAGAGACCGCGATAATTGATTAAAAAAATTATAAGTGATATTATTTCCTTCATTAATTAAAACACCAATGACAGAGCGTCGTTTAGGCAACAAAACATAATACAAAATAAACGTATTTCTTAGGAATTTGTTTCAGTTTATCCGGGATAAACATCATTTGTTTATACAGGAAATAATCTAGTCGTATATAACTCTTTCATGAAATTTAACCTGAATACATTTGATAAACATTTTTGTTTACCGTGGATTTGTTTGAAAATGCATTTTATCAATTTTTTTTCGGTTAAATTTCATGCACTCGTTATATAAATACTAAAAAAACCACTAGTGTATTTGTCGCTAGAAAAGTTGCAGGTAACTTTTGCCGATGTCAAAGTGACAATTACACTGCAGCATATGCGATTTTTTATACTGTCTAATTTATCTAACAAATAAAATAGTTATTTTCCCACGACATACTTAAAACGGACGTTTCTTCTCTACAAATAGTGAGGAAAATTTGTTTTTCGTCACTAGCGAGGAAAATAATGTCGTCACAAAATGCCTCTTTAAAAATGTAAGAATGTGTTATTAGAACTATATGCGCCTAGTACTTATTTAAACAATTTAATTTAGTATTCAATCAGGTTTGTTTAATTTAATATCTTATATTTCGACTCTTAAAAATTGCTACCCTACAATTATTGGTTAGAATTACGCGTCTGCGCTATGACAGATTGAGACTACAGCGATACAACAGAATACTGTAGCGAGACTATTGGGACCCACCTATTATCAACTTTTGCTTTTACGTACGAAAATGTGACGAAATTCTGTAACAGTAAGTTACGTTTACAATATTACTTCTTTCACGCTTCTTTACGCTCGTTCGTAACGAGTGAAGCATTAGAGTGAGAATGGAAAAAGTCTTTCCTCATGTGTTAGACACAACATTTTTTCTACGACATTCCCAAAAAAACAACCTCTAATGAAAGAAGTACTATTTATTGTGAACGTAACTTATTGTTACAGAATTTCGTCACATTTTCGTACGTAAAAGCAAAAGTTGATAATAGGTGGGTCCCAATAGTCTCGCTACGTCAGTATTCTGTGGTATCGGTGTGGTCTCATTCTGTCATAGCGCAACCGCGTAATTCTAACCAATAAATGTAGGGTAGCAATTTGTAGTCGAAATATAAGAGATTAAATTAAACAAACCTGATTGAATACTAAATTAAATTGTTTAATAAAGTACTAGGCGCATATAGTTCTAATGACACATTCTACATTTTCTTAAATATGCATTTTTGTAACACGACATTATTTTCCTCGTTAGTGAAGAAAAACCAATTTTCCTCACTATTTGTAGAGAAGAAACGTCCATTTTCTAAGTATGTCATGAAAAAAATATTTTAATAAATATGATTGTAAAACTTGGAACTTGGAAACACGTACATTCATTATCAACTGATCTCATGTCTAATAAGAAAAGTAAAATTATTTTAAAAGATACGTTAAAAAAATTATCGAACATTATTTTCGTGATTTTTTATTTCTAAAAATTTTTCTTGTGAAGGTGGTATTCTTCTAATGCAAAATATAATGGTAGAGGAGATTATTAGCACATGAAATAAATATTCATAATTATAAACATCCATTAGTAATTGCGTTTCGAATGTATGTAATTATAATGGCAGTTAACGGTCTATAAAAGATAAAAAAAGATTCAAGGTTAAGCGATTGTGTTGTGATTACAGTTATTGCAGCATCCTGTACATCTAAATTACCGAATGACGAATTTGATTGGCAGATAAGGTTAGGCGTGGCTATGGATGGCTGATGCATTTGGGTTGCATTAGCATTTTGCTTAGCTGTCAACGACTTATTTAGATTAGTTCAATAAATATAATCAGAATGGGTATAAAAATATATATTAGTGGAATCTCGGGGAACAAAGAGGTAAATTATTTTTAAATCGAATATTCTGTATTTGGCCCAAATATGTATGTTCAGGTGTTTACTACCTGTTTGTTATGAAGGTTAAAAAAAGGCAACAGCGAGTTTTAATGATACTCGATTCCAAAAATATTAAATACGATGTTGTTGATATTGCGGAACCCGGTAATGAGGATGCCAAAGAATTTATGCAAAATAATGCCAAGTCCTTCGGTGCCACCATCGGAGATGCAAACCCGAGATCACCATTACCACCGCAAATTTTCAATGATGATGACTACTGTGGAGTAAGATATTCCTAAAGTCAAAATTTAAACTAATTGCTTTTATTTAAGGATTATGATCAATTCGACATGGCTAACGAAGTTGACGAGATCGAGAAATTCTTGAAACTTCCGTACGAAAGTAGTGACATCATTGTAACGTCTCAAGCGGATATAAAATTAGAAAATGGTGAAATGAAGGCTGAAGACGTGGTTGAAGTTGATAGTAAAGAATCGACGGACAGAAAATACTCAAAATAAAGAAGAAAAATAGAGGATACAATTGACAATAAGGAAAGTGCCGAAGAGGTAGAAGTTACGGAAGAAGATGTAAAGAAATTAGTTGTAGAAGATGATGTGGCAACAGAAAATACAGAGAATGATAAGAACGAAGAGAATGGTATTGATGAATCTGAGGGTGTTGAAGCATAATGAACTTTTGAAACCATGATTTGCTTTTAAACATTTTTAAAAATCAAAATTTTGCCAAAGAGTTTATTTATCTATTGAAATCTAATTTTGTTGCGGCATTCATGCATATATTTATTTCAGTTTTGAGTTGTTTTATTGGTTATTCTAGTATCACGAAGACATTTTTTGTATATAAGTAACGTATTGTACAACGCTATTATATAAACTTTTAATTAATGTTCTCATTTTTACTTGGAAACCCATCACACCATATTATTTTTTAATTAAAATTAGTTCCATTTATGTATCTGTACGAATAAATTTTTATACTTTACACATACATATATACCAAAAACCTCTACTTTTTTTTACTGCTTTGTTCTAGATGATTGCGTTATTTCGTCCACTTTAAATTTAAAAAACACAAGACTTTGAACTTTTAATAAACAGTTTTTTTAATAAACCATCAATGTGATGGCAGTGTCTGGTAATAAATCAGAATACCTCTAATTGTTAGGGAGAAACTTTGAAAAATGTTTTAGTTCAATTTTTAATTTCATAAATTCTTTAACAAGTTCTCTTCTAGTCGCGCAGTATTTCCTCTTAGTTTTGACAAAACTGCTGTTCCTACAGCCAGGTTGCTTGCATCGGTATCTAGCACAAGTTTTCCTTCTTCGCGAGAGTGACTAGAGACTATGTTTCAGCGTCTACGCCAGTCTTGATCCCATCGTCCTTTTTCTGTTAACCTGGTTAATGGTTTCGCGATATTGGCAAATCTGGAAACAAATCGACGGTAGTACCTACGTGCTCAACCCAAGGAAACTTGATTGTCTTTAGGTGTTGGCTATTCTTCCAATGATGATCTTTTCAGGGGTCGGCCTGCACTCTGTCTCGCGATACTAGGTATAGTGTCCCAGATATTGCACTTCTCTTCCAAAGATATGGCATTTCTTTGGACTCAACTTCAGGTTTGCATTACGCCAGTCGATGGAACACGTTTAGATTTGATAAGTGTTCTTCGAACGACTTACCAACGCGATGTTCTAGTTTTTTGGTTGCTCTTCTGGCTTTGAACATGGCTTACCTTACTACCAGTTTTTTCCAGGTTTGGGCCCTTTGGTACCAGCATATCGAAGTCTATTCCTACCTCTGCTTGCTTTGCCGCTTTAAATTCTAAAGCATGGGCTAAAGCATCATCTAATGTTCTTGGTCGAGTCTATATTAAAGTCTGTTGTGTATCACTATCTCTACTACCATCCCAAAAGTCTGAATAGCCAGTTGCTCTAGGAAACTACACGGCGCTGTAGGGTACGTCAATCGTAATATATGCTTTCAATTTTTTTTAGGCTCTAAGTAGATTTTTGTAGACAATTCTTAATTTGCGCGGGTTACACTTGTTGTAAATGAGTGTCCACATACCTCGTTTCCAGACGTGAGATCAAGAATTCATAGTCTCTCTGCCAGTCATCAGGAACACTCTGTAGTACATTCTTCAGTGCTTCCCCATGCAGGAGTCACAATTAAATACGTAACTTTCTCTTTTCTGGCCTATCTATTAGCTAAGGCTACAGTCTCAAACTGTTTGTGATACGATGACCAGGGTACTTTACATATCAAACGTGGGCGATAGAACCTTCATTCAGACGTGTACTACGATTTGGGCAACTTGTTCGGTTTTCTTTTCTGGAAGTTTGTCGGGTACCTATTTATTCTCCTTCTTCTGTATTTTTAATTTTCTCGTCCATTATTGCTTCCATCAATTCGAATTTTTGTACAATTTTGTATTCGATTGCTTTTGAATTTTCACATAATTTTTATTCAATTTCTACTTCCATTGATTTGGAATTTTCATATAATTTTGTTCGATTTTTTCTATATCTTCTATTTTCTCTTCCATTGATTCCATTTTGATCTATTGTTTTTTAATTTTAATTTTGCATTTTTATATCATTTCTGTTCGCTCTTATCTTTCAATGATTTTGGCTGTTTTCAATGCTTCTTGGTCATTTTTCAGTGCTTCATATCTATATCCATTTTGAATGCTTCTAAATATTCGAATACCTTCGAATCCATGTTGCTGGTTTGTAGACGCATAAGCAGCATTAAATAATAGAATTTATATAATTGTTTTTTTTGTCAATTTAAAAGTCACACGCGAACACGTATTTATATGTCCACTTAAAAATAACGTTTATTTTACGACAAGTCAGTTTTTAAACGGCAAATCGACCCACTCGCGAATTGTAAAATAAAACATCCCACTTCTGATACCAATGTTATACTTCCGATAAACATACACAATTAATATTACACGTTTTATGTCAACTTGGATTAAGTAGCAACTCACCACTGTTCCCAAAAACCACATGAATACCCTTTTATAAAAGCCTACAACATATTTTCGAACACTCAAGAATACGAAAGTTACATTTATTCTGGAATGGCCGATCATTCTTACTCATTCACGTAACTCCAGTGGCTTAACGCTAAATGCATTGGAAGGGCACGAGAATATGATATTATGTGGTTAATGGTATACCTATTGATATTACCGTTTACCAACGACGTTGCTTAAGTTTGGTACTCCGAACTAATAAATATACGGTGTAAACAAAGTCATTGTTTAACCGTAGTTAAGGGCACAACATTCATCGACTGCGTTAAGTGGTACGAAATTCGTCGGATCAGCTTAGTAACAAATAAAACTAAAGCTATAGATAGTTGTGCAACTAAATGTATTTTATGAGTTTTTAATCACATATTTATTATTAATACTTTCATCGCGCGTTTTTGTTTGGCGGGAAATCGTTTAATTTAATTGTATAGTTTGTCGTAACTGTTGTCAACAACACAATTACAAGAATGTAGAGTTTGTGATTTTGATATTAATTTTGGGTGCTTTTTAAAAGACTTTAATTGTTAAGAATGGTTCTGAATGAAGCTATACAAGTGTGTGCAAGGGCATTTCTTGTACGTTTAACATTTTCTTTACACAATGAGAGACAAAAATATATATGTTAACATATATTTTTGAGTACGTAATATATTTTAAATTGTCTACTATTTTGTAAACTGTAAATTGACTCGTTCTTGAAAATTTAGGTAACCTGTGGACAAGTTGTAGCTACGCTTTCTGTTACCTACGGTGTATTCACTTTTAATTCTGAATTCGAATTGATGAAAGTTTAATTGGCCAAAGGTGTTATATTGACATTTATTTACTTATACCACAAACTAAATTCAAAATTTTGAAATTCGGAAGAAGATATTTTAAACTGTTTTAATTTTTTATTTTATTTTAATTTAGTGCGGGTGCACAGATGGGTTGTCATTTGACTTTTGGTTTCGTCTTGACTTGTTTCTTGGTCTATTTTCTCTGTTTATGACTGTACAAAAGGATTGCGCCTGGTAGCATGGTTACATATACAGCGTGTCTATACTTGTGCAACCATATGGAAAACTTTTTTATTATGGGTTTTCTGAGAAAAGTTATTCTTGATAAAAGAGTTCTCCATGGTTCAAAACTTAAAATGCAACTATCAAATATCAATTTTTTAAGCCGTATACGAGGTTTGTGAAAAAATATGAATTTTGCTCAAGAGTAAAGTACAATTATTTTTTACAATACAGAAAAATGCTATAGAAAAAAGTTGTTTTGAATTGAAAGTTATATCCAAATATGAAATTACAGCCATTTACTATGTGGCAACTTAAGTAGACACACTGTATATTACACAGTTTACGTCGTAATAATAATAAATTCAATGTACCAATTAGGGGAACGAATTTGTGGGTTATACACCTAATTTATCTTATCGTTGTTGTTTTAATAACACTCGTGTTTATTTAAAATATGTTAGCAAACTCAATAAAAAGTACAACGCCATAGATATTAATCCATTTTGATTTTATTGATTAAATTGTTGCTTGTTATTAAAATTCTTTTTTTTTATGAGGGGTAGATAAGAATGATAATAATAATGATTAATATGATGTAGTTAAAGTATTTGCTGGTGTTATTGTAGTAATTGTTTAGGTTTATGAAAAATAGGTCAAACTGTTTAGTGTTTCTCTACCACTCTGTATATGTAGGTTAAGCAGTAGGAATGGCTGCACTTTTAAATTTATACAAGATTCAGTTAAATTTAACCAACATTAATTTAAGAAGAACCTATAATTCTAAGACAACCTCAAATGTATTTCATAATTCAACGCTTTTCAGTAAACACAATCCAAAGTATCAAATATATAGGGTAAGAATTCTTATAATTTAAAGGTTATATTTTTCAATAGATTTTATTTAAACATAGACGTGCGCCAGTAGTGATACACAAAAAAAATCATCTCGTCCTAAAGGTGGAATTTTAGCGAAAGCCTTTAATCGAATAAAAGCTCAATCGTTAATACCTAGAAGGCAACCTGCAAGAGGATGCTTTCATCCCGGTTCAGCCAGTCTCGCGAGAGACCCAATAAACATCAATGTAAACAGTACAGTAACAGGTCGAGATATGATAGGGGCAATGTTACGATATATTTGGCCAGCTGATGACAAAGCCACACGACAACGGGTAATCCTTGCTGTTGAACTTCTAATTACTGCAAAACTGTTAAATATAGCTGTACCTTTTATTTTTAAATTTGCTGTCGATGGATTAAATCACGGGGGTTTATTAAATATGGATTCACCACCGGAAACAATTTTAACGGTATCAACTTGTTTGTTGTTAGGATGTGAGTCTGAGTTTTTGGTAGATGATGATGAAATTGTTATGTACATTTATAGATGGTATAGCACGCATGGGTGCTGCTGGGTTTAATGAATTACGTAACGCTGTTTTTGCCAGTGTCGCACAACAATCGATAAGGAAGATTGCCAAAAATGTATTTATTCATCTCCATAATCTGGATTTGTCATTTCATCTAAGTAGACAAACAGGTAACATTATTCAATTAAAGTTTTTACAGAACACTTTCTATGTGTTCAGCAACTTAATATTTAGTCTAATCGTAATGAAAAACAATTAGGAAGTTACTTGCCCCCCTTCCCCCCTCTTAATTTGATGCACATGTGTTCTTTATATTATAAACAATATTAACTCTTTTTTGGTCCTGATGAAAAACATGCAAATCTAGTGAATAGGTTTAATTATTACGAATTCTATTTTTAGTCATACATTCCATAGACAGGGTTGCTGAAAAGTCTCTCACCAAGAGGTTATTTTTGAAACTGATAAAGGGAAAATTATGAAATTTTAGGACGGTGAATGAATGTTATGGACTCAGCATTTAGCGCACGGTCGCTTTCTTAAATTTTTTGAAATGGCAACGAGTGACGTATCACAAAAAAACTTATTTTTTTTCTCTTTCTAAAAATGTTTCATTTTAATACAAAAGTCTTATAAAATATGTTTTATCTTTCTAAATTAAATTGTATGTACTAAAGACCTTGTAGGTCTTTAAAATTAAACAAAAAACAATAGTAGGCATTGAAAACGTCAACCACATCATTATTTATGTACAAATTGTTAAAACTATACTAATTTCAAATTAGCACGAGTTTAAAAGTAAATTAAGAATAAATAAATCTTAATGTTTGTTGGATATGGTGATCTCAAACGTACCTATGATGAAGCAATTCATCTTTTTAACGATTTAAATACTGTAGGCCCTCATATAAGTAGATCGGCGGTGACGAGATTAATAAATAAATTTAATATTTTTGTTAAATTTCTATCACAATTTCGAGTAAACTGATATATTCCTATTATTTTTGGAAAGAGAAAAAAATAAGCTTTTTGTGATACTTTACTGGACCTAGAGGTTGCCATTTCAAAAAATTCAAGAAGGCGGCCATACGCTAAACGATGATTTGCTCTAAAATCTATATTAATTTAGGTGATTGTCTCTGTATGTATGTGTGTTACCTATGGCCGCATAAACGGGATGAAATTTGACTTACATGAATAAAATTTTACGGGGAATAACATAGTGCCATCCCTCCTGACATTTCTGAAGGGAACTATAAGCAAAAGTAGGCTTGCGTAACCCGGGCAACGCCGTATATTTGGCAGACGAATTTGGCAGAAATGGACTTTTCGCCGACCAAAGTTTTCTAGACGGTTTCGAATTGATGGAAATCACGTTGAATATGACGAACACCCTTCAAAAAGGGTGAACATTTTGAAAAACGATACTTTCAAAATCATTTTGCATAAGAACCGTAAGAGTTATTACATTTTAAAAACACATTCACGGTCGGAAAAGACGGGTGTTTAATTTTCGTTAAGGACTTTTTTGCGTAAAACGTAAAATTATAGGGCAGAAAGACGTTTTTTTAAAAGGTTACAAAATCGTCAATAACAATCGATAAATTCGGGAGGGCACCAAACAAGGTCACGACATCAAATAGCTTCAGACCTTATTCACTGAAAACCTGTCTAGAGGGTACTTCTAGTTGACTTAAGAAAGTACTTTCACAAATCTGTTAAAAGTTAAAGTTAAAATCAAATATAAATTAAAAAGGCTCGTTACAAAGAAAAATCTGCAAGATTTATTGCATTTAAAATATCACAAAAACTTAGAAAATAAACCAAGTATATACATGATTAACATTACTAAACTAGCAAAAAGAAATATAATAAATATCATGATCGCTAATTTTCATTAATAAATCAACTAATTTAATTAAATGTTACCTGCGTTACGCTCATACAAACGAAAACAAAACAAATCAGATGAAAACAAAATCTGACCTTAGGCATCTTGCATTAATAAGTTAAATATACAAACTAAAAGTCTACTAATCAATGAATTAAAAGTGCAACGAAAGTTAATATTCACGTAAATACAAAAAACACTTTGCAACAGATTACAATTTACATCATGAGTTTCATAACCTTTTTTAATTTCGGTATTGTTTATATATTTACTTATATAATAAAATATGAATACCTGGAGGTCACGGTGATGGCGAACACGGGCTATTGCGGAAATGAATCTGAACGTTGATTGAAATATTCGACCAGAGGTTGTTGTTGTGGGGGTACGGAGACGTTAGGAACAAAGACGAGATGTCGTATTAAAAGATTTATTTTAAAAACGCCAGAACCTGGCACGTCGGTATAATAAATTCTTTTGAATAGCTTTTACTAAGTAAGAATTGAAGTTTGTGGTACGGGAGTTTTAAAACCGCAACATCACGAAACTGGGTGGGGACTTCACGTTCCCAATAAATTCAAATATCCGCAAACATGCGAAATGGGAAAAACATCCCTTAACTTACTTCAAACTTGAAATTTATTTATTCCCGGTACTCACACATGCGTTATACGAGCAACTAAAATTAGCGAGCGTCGGTCTTCGACTGACTTAAAACGAAAATAGGGACATTCTTATCATCTCTAGTGCACGTACCGCTCCCAGAAAACATTCAGGACAATTGCAACTGAAATGATGAATGAAATTTCAAGGGTGAAGTCAATCAACTGACCGTGACTTGCAACTTTGCAAGATAATGAAATGAGGCAAACGTCACGTAGAATACCAAACAAAAAACAATTTTTCGTGTGAATGAAAGTCATCGGAATTTAAATATGCATAATAAAAACAGACGTCTACACCTAAAACCAAACTAAAAACTTTTCGAAGCAAGTTATCTTTGAATTTCTATTGATTTGATTGTTGCTGCGTTGCCGGTACGTCTGGTCTATTGTAATAAATCGTTGCAAAAATCTACACCCTTCCGAAATGGTTTCCAATGTTAGCGTGGACTATTTTCTCATTTCGAAAATCTTAGTTACATGTAATCTGTACGGTATGTTGAAATTGCCTCAGTATCTGCTATTTCCGTGATCTTCACTCAACAGTATTTCGAGACTTATGAACTTTCTGGTAGTTTCTGTTATGTTTGCCGGTTTTTGAACGTCGTGTTCTACCTTACCGACTTGGAAACATCGTCTTTGTATAGACGCATGTTTGTGCACTCCTTGTAACTTAATCTTCGCAATTCGTGCATGAAAGTCTCACTTCACACACTTGTATCATAAATTATTTACAATCAAACTGTAATGCGCAAATTAGCATGCATTTGAATTACACAATTCAATTCAGGTTTTAAGTGTTTTTTCGACTAGCCAGGAAATTATTACTTATCTGATCTGCTGGTTACATAAACTGTTTGTACTAAATATCACTCACGCGTCAAGAAGTAAAACCATAATCTCAAATTGTAGGTATTACCATATTTATTCAATTGAGTGAATTTTGTCAGTGTGAATCTTTACTAGATGATTTGTTTTCATCATTTATTGAAATAACCATACCTCTTTTACACTAATTATTATGTAAGAGTAATAATATCTACTTGAAAAATTAAATCATTTTCTTTATTTTTAGGGGCTCTTTCAAAAACAATCGACAGAGGTTCGCGAGGAATTAATTTCGTTTTATCCGCCATGGTTTTTAACGTTGTCCCAACTATGTTCGAATTAGTCTTAGTGTCTACAATTTTAGGAGTAAAATGTGGCGCGGCCTTCGCAGGTAAAAAAAGCTGAATTCGAATGTGCTATTTTAAAACGTATTTCCCAATTTTAGGTATATCGTTAGGTTGTGTGTCGTTATATGCTGTCTATACATTACTTGTAACACAGTGGCGAACTAAATTTCGAGTCTACATGAATCAAGCAGAAAACGAGGCAGGAAATAAAGCCGTCGATTCTTTGATCAACTACGAAACTGTGAAGGTTTGTACAACATTTGAATTTTTAATTATCTATTTTTGTGGGACAATATACAGCATAATAAACATGCTGTGCTGTTAACTCTGTTTAAAAAGCAATGACATATGTTAATTATCAACTGACTGTCTGTCCAATCAAAAGTGGATCAGTTTAATTGGGGTAGCTCGGAGTAACTTCAGCCATCAAAGTGAGTGGAACGATAATTGGGAACAAAATTACCTAACTTGTTAAGGAACTGTCAGTTCTGTGCTGTCAAGTTAGCTATTTTCTTCAATTGTCAACAACAACTACGGCGATGCTAATAAAAAAACATCTGTTACTTTCATGGGTATAAAGTTTATGTCAGCGTCTACCATTTTAACTTAGAATCAATTTGGTGGTTAATGTCGGGAGACCTTACAAAACAACTAATAAGTGTTGCGACGTCTAGTGTGGACTCGTGCTATCGTTACATGTCCGAAATTAATTTGCGTTATAGCAACTTCGTTGACAGATGTGCTGTAAGTTCGTAGGCGATTTGAGATTGTTATTTTTGCCAACACTTAGTTGGCTATCATCATCGAAGGATCGATTTATGCGAATCGCACTTTCTTTGCCGCATGTTTTTTTATGATGTAGTACATGTGTATATTACAAGATCACAACTCGGTTCCTTCCGATTTTGATGAAATTCTTACCCATCGTATTAGCTTAGTCCAGAAAATAATTTACGATTAACTCTAATAGTAGTTTTTGCAATGAGTTCTTATCTAAATGGGGCTTATTTTGGCAATAGAGAAAGTAGTCCAATTTTCATAAGAACGAAGGCCTAAATTTCTCAAAATTGCTTAAAATTATCACCATTATTATTACCATCATTATTATTAGATATGGGTGCATCCTGTACTTTGACTAAACGTAAACTTTTGTGTCTTCCTCTTATTTAAGTTTGTCAGGAGAGTTTGTCGAGTCCCCTAATTGGTAGTTGTAGTAACTCTTCCTCCTATGTTTCATTGTTTTTGGGCATATTAGGCCGGGCACCTTATTCTTATGTGTTTCATCATTTTCACATTTTCATATCAGCACCTACTTGTGTCATTGTCCACTATCCAACCAGGATTCTTAACTTACTTTTACTCATCCCTTCTCTCTTTTTTATTCGGATTGAGGAATTTTTTTGAGTGATAGATAGATAGATATATTTATTAGTTTGCCTAAATTTACAATTTTACAAACGATTCGATAACCAATCTAAATATACTCCCTAAAAACTAATATTCCAGCTCCTTCTTTAAAACCCTCCACACCGAAACTTTGAGTGTTTGAGACGTGATATTGTATTCGAGATTCTGTTCATTTTCTTTTCCCTACTTACCTAACCTTTCGGAAGCCCTTTTGATCAAAACCGTACGATTGCTTACAATCCGCACGGAAAACTTAAACAGGAAAAACATTTCCTATTATGACGGTAAGAACTTACCTACCAATAAATGGAAAATCTACCACCTAAGAGAATAAATAAATACCGATTACAATTTCAGTATTTCAATAATGAACAATTCGAAGCAAACCGATATGACAGCGTCTTAAAAAATATGAAGTAGCAAGTTTAAAAACCAGTTCCAGTTTGGCGTTACTAAATTTCGGCCAAAACGCCATTTTCAGTGTAGCTTTAAGCGCTATAATGGTATTGGCAGCTCAGGAAATTATTCAAGGTAAATATTAAAGTCTGAATTATTGTAATTATTCTTAACGTGTTTATTTTGTAGGTAACATGACCGTCGGGGATTTGGTGATGGTAAACGGTTTGCTATTCCAACTATCTGTGCCGCTCGGTTTTCTAGGAAGCGTGTATCGTGAAGTACGCCAAGCATTGATCGATATGCAAACGATGTTCACTTTGATGACAATGGATTCATTTATAAAGGTATGCGTGAAGACGTCAATAATGCAATTCCTTCTAAAGTTATTTAGTGTTTAGAACAAAGAATACGCAGCACCGTTAAGTATTTCTTCAGGCACTGCCGCTATTAGATTCGATAACGTAACGTTCGATTACGGTCCAGGAAAAAATCTTCGATAACATAAGTTTGTCGATACCCGCTGGTAAAAAAGTCGCAATTGTTGGGGGTTCAGGTTCAGGGTAAACACATCAACAGTTTTTTTAGCAACAAAAGCGTTACGGTGTCTTGATTACAGAAAATCTACATTAGTTCGTCTTTTGTACAGATTCTATGATCCACAACAAGGTGACATATTCATTGGAGATCAAAATATTAAAGACGTTGATTTAGAAACGTTAAGGAGATCGATCTCTATTGTTCCTCAAGATTCGGTTTTATTTCACGATACAATTCGTCATAATTTACATTACGGAAATCTATCTGCGAGTGAAGACGAATTGGTAAAAGCTTCGAAAATGGCAGAATTGCACGAAAATATTCTGTCGTGGCCGAAAGGTTACGATACTCAAGTGGGAGAACGTGGATTAAAATTATCCGGGGGTGAAAAGCAAAGGGTTGCTATCGCTAGGGCGATTTTAAAAAATTCTCCGATTTTAATATTCGACGAAGCCACTAGCTCACTGGACACACTCACGGAAATGGTAAGTTAATTTGGATGATGTAATTGTCTGTAATTGAATTTTTATAGCATATTTTGCAAGCATTGAAGAGAGCAACTGAGGGTCGGACAAGTATATGTATAGCACACAGGTTAAGTACGGTTATGGATGCGGACGAAATTATCGTTTTAGAGAATGGGAAGGTATCTGAAAGAGGAACACATTCTTCATTGTTGGAAAATCCTCTTAGTCTATATTCTAGGTTGTGGTACGCACAAATAAAATAATACTTGTATATATAACGCAATTTGTATATAAAATTGTTATGTCTGAATATATTATATGTATATGTTTCGTATAAAAACAACGTTTGTTTCGTGTAGGTAAAAGAATAAGTATTTGCTAATAGGGAGTTTTTGGATATCGTCAAAATTAATTATTATTATTAAGCGTTTGAAACGCTTGTTGGTTTTTGAAAGTCTCGCATCGTTAATCACTCCCGTCGTGATAGTTCGTTCACTTACTTTTTTTCTCTACATCTACGTTTTTAATGGTACGAGGTGGTAGCCGGTCCCTTTCCAGTTTCCTTTACCCATAATCTTCCATCACGATGTGTCCCGGATTCTAGACTAGACCAATCAATGAGGTTTTTCGTGACAAAAATACTAAGAGGAAGAGACGTGCCATCATATTAAGGACAATGGGTAGATTAATTTGGATATAAAGCCAACACGCCATTGTCATTAATTAATTTGTGATTAACAAATTAGTGCAAAAAAAACGTCTTTTTTTTTGGTTTTCCGTTCCTGACTAAATACTAATAAACCAAGGTTAATGGAGTAAAAGAAACGTTGTGTAGAACTAAAATACAAACAAAATTAATTAATCCGCCATTTTTTGAGCTACAGGAAACAGCTACCGGGATAAGGTTTCGATAAGTACTTCATTTGTACCAAAACCTGGAGCTGTCGGATAATTAGTTTTTGTACGATTGCAATTTGAATTTTTTTTGCATTATTTTTGTCGGTTTAATTAATTTAAAAAAAAAACAATAAATCGATCGTTTTTTCGGTTTTATTCGGAAAATTAAAATCTGATCGAGTCGTTTCTGTGCTCATTTTGTTCGTATTTTAGTTCTCTACAATGTTTCTTTTACTGCATTTCGGTTTATTTTAGTATTTAGTCAGGAACGAAAAACTAAAAGGAATTTTTTGCACTAATTTATTAATCACAATTAATTAAGGACAATCGCGTGTTTTCTTTATGTCTAAATTAATCTACTCATTGTCCTTGATATGATGACACATGCTCTTCGTATTAGTATTTTGTCACAAACAAAGTACTTTTTAGCTCTATTAAGTGGCCTAGACCTAGTTTTGCACTTTTGAGTTGATGACACCGCCGCTTTTCTACAGTTATTCCGAAGTCGATCTCGACGTCATTGGTTTGATCTTATTGATTTTCATCTCGTGAGTGAAGATCAGAACTGTTCTCACGTGTCCAACACCCCAATATTTCTGCAATTAACTGTAGTTAAAATCAGTTAAGCTTACGTATGTTTCTTACTATAATAATTTTGTTACAATTTTCTGTTTCTGTACAGGGCGCGTCTCGACCATAGCATGTTAGACGAATAATGAGAACGAAATAACCAATTCAGCTGAAAACTTGTAACTTTATACAAATGGACATGGTCTACCTACTTACTGAAAATATTTTCATGGCGGTGTCACTTCTGGTTATACCGGAAGTGGATACCAACTTTGTTATTTTAAATACAATGCCCCAATTTTTATTTTATTTTGGTTTCCGCGTAAAATTTTATGTATTCTACTACCAGGTTTGGTGTACCTATCTCTTATCATTATTAGGAAAAAATAATTTTAGGCCTTAGCAACGAAAATTTGTGAAAAATTAATATTTAATGAAATATAAAAGGCAGTTAAGCGAACCTTTACGCTGATATATCATCTAAACTGAATGGTTTTCGTGTCAACTCTTTTTTCTTGTCTTTCGTGTTATTCGCTTTTTTCCTACTTTTCTGGTGATCATTGTAACAATCGGTATTGTTAAATATAATTCACGCCAATTTTGGTGATCTTTGAATCATTGATAAAATTGCGGTTTAGCGAAAAGAAATCGATTGTTGCATTAGTACATTAGTGGCATTAAATTTATCGCATGTTTAAATTTGTTGAAAGTAGTACTATAAGAGTTGGCAATTTGTTAACGCAAGTATTTCTGTTGGGAACTGCAAATTAATTATTTAATTAAAGAAGGGTTCGAACAGAGAATCTCACAATTGGAGGTAGACGTAAATATCCGGAGCTATGATTAAAAAACAAAAGTTGATTTATACTCCGATCGGGGACCTTCCATGAATGGAATCTTTGTTTGTACACATTACAGATGCGCGATCTTATAAAAGGGTACCGGTAACGACATCTAGAATGTTGAGGTGCTAACATGTGACACGATAATTTGCAGTTTTCCATAAGAAAATTTGCGGTAGTTCTTGAGGAAGGGCGCTAAGCTTTAGAGTGGGAAATACGGAATATATAAATGTTTTACGCGGGATAAAAAAAAAAAAAGAGAGGAGGAAAGTTTCTTTTTTTGACGGGCGGAGTTCTCCCTTAAGTTTACGTGCGGAACTTAAGTTCCTTCGGGAAAAAGTGTGTTATTTCTTCTGATATTTCCTTTTCGAAAGCGGGAAAAATAGTTTTAGTTTTAATAGTTGCGCTTAACAGAAGACGCCGAAAATCTTTGAACGAGATTTGGGAATAATTAGTTTGCGTGCGGGTACAATTGTACGTATGATTTGTTGTGTTGTGACAATTTAATTTTGCAAACGCGGATAAATAATTACGGGCGGAACGTCTTTGTTTTTCTTTTAACTTCTACACGGGCGCGTAGATCTCGCGTGGATTATTCAGATTGGTCTTTTATATTTTATTGTGAGGGTGACATATTAGGATTATTATTATACAATACGATAAGGTAAGAGTAATTTCTTTAATCGCGTCAAAGTCCATAAGCTACGCAATCGTAGTTTTCGGCAATTAACATTGATTTGTATGGTTGTGAGCTGATAGAGAGGAAAATCCAAAAATAAATTAGGTTTAGTTTTCCCCTTGTTTTTTATTTTTTTATCGCAAAGAACTTACACGCATCGGAGTTTCTACTCCATCTTTAAGCCGTACGAATCACGTTTTCCAAGAAAAGAGACTCCGGGGTGAAAGCCAGTTAGCCGCCGCAAAGGTAGGTGGGAAAACAGCCCTAAGGCTTGGAATGGTGGCAGCGTACAAATGAAAAAAAAAATATAAAATTTTCCAAGTTCTCGGGGACAGGCAATTTTTTTTATTTTAGCTTCCTAATTTAAAGGATAAAATTAGAAAAGCCGGTTTTCCATTCTACCTAATAAAAACGCCGATTTTTCTTTTCATTTTTTTCAACTCGCGCGCGCGCCGTTACATCATGTAGTAATTAATAGTGTGCTTTGCAATCTGTTTTGCTGCCTGTCGTATGAACTTTAATCAGTTGGCTAAACAGATTACAAAGCACACTATTAATTTACCACATCATCTCCAAGAAAAGTAGAAAAAGCAGATAACTCGAAAATTGTTCAGTTTAGGTATAGGAAGGCACATAATATATCAGCAGATGGTTAATTAAATTATACATCGAATGGGAATATAAAAAACATAGTTGCAATTTTAAAAAATGACTGACAATTTTAATTTTCTTAACTACCGATACTGCGAACCTCTCCTAGAAATAAATTTCAAAATGTCTAATACTGAAACCATAGTCCAATACCATGTCTAACCGTTGTACAAGTTTTGCTTATCTGCCTTTTATGTTTCATGAAATATTAAATTTTTAGTAAATTTAAATTTTTGTTGCTAACGCCTGAAATTATTTTTTTTCTTAATAATAGTAAGAGATAGGTACGTCAAACCTGGTAGTAGAAGACATAAAATTTTACCCGAAAATAAAATAATAATTAGAGCATTGTATTTAAAATAGCAAAGTTGGTATCCACTTCTGGTATAACCGGAAGTGACTCCGGCATGAAAATATTTTCAGTAAGTAGATCATGTCCATTTGTATAGTTACAAATTTTCAGCTGAACCGTATGTCGACACTTAATTAATATTTTGACATTCCCCATTTTGACGTTTTGTTTTGATTGTTAGTTTAATATATCTTGTATAGTAACTGCATTTAACTTTATTTTTGTTTTCAATCTGATTAAATTAATTAAAATTAAATCAAATTAAATAATTGCAAGTTATCGATAATGCAGAAACCCGTATAAAAAATCATACGTCGACATACGGTTATATAAATTAATTCAGGCAGTTATTCAGTGTGAGTCATACGCAACCTTATATGATTTTAAGTTTATTCTGCTAGCCTCGTACACATCTGAGCAAAACAAAGCAAACACATTTATTCGGGGCCCAAGTGAATACGTCACTTTACTCATGTTTTCCATATCGACCTTCCTGATATACATGGCAGTTTATATGAATTTTTATGCTTTGGAGTTACCGGTATATTTATTCTCAGTTTGCAAGTATAGATTCCACTATTTTTTACTTTTCTTCATATGTCAGTGTAAACTGCTTCTAAATATCCTTATGTGAATAGGAATTATTTTGTCCTTACCACAAATTTCACGTGTCTGCAAATTAACAATTCTTCTATCGAAGCCCTAACAAACACTTACAATCTGATCAATGAGTTAATCTGTAGTATACGATGCCAGCTGTGAACTTTTCAACATTACGTTCGAACCTGTAGCTAATTGTGGTGATTTTTTAGACTTGCGTTTGATCCAAGGAATGGAACACGAAACTGCAGCGTCTTTTAACAAACAGAAAAACACCCAAAACTGCATCAAAAACTTTTACTCGGACACGTGTTTCAATAGCCAAGCTATCATCATCATCAGCGAACCGATATCGGTTAGTGCAGTTTTTGGTGTTTTTTTGCGTTTGAGTTACCCTACACTGATGAGCCTCAAATAAGGCGGAACACGTGTATGTAGGTGCCTTTCGTAATTTTGCAAATATCACTGGCTACTGTTTTATTCGCTTGGCAATAATTTGAATATTGCGTTAAAAATGCGCTTACATTTTTGCAATGTTGAAAAGTTCATTTGATTAATTTGAGTACATGGCAACTGAGTACATAAAGTGGTAACACCGACTATCTCTTTATATCGTGGAAGTCGATTTTGTTACTCGGCGAACAGTAACGCTGTTCTCGAGCTTTCCCAAAGGTAAAATCTCTACATTGCTTCGAGCAGATTCCTTAACATAAGGTTGAATAGGTGTTAGCAGAAATACATCATCTACCCCGGAATGTATAAGACCCAGATGATTCTATATTTGCATATGAACTTCCCGAAGTTGCCGATAGGTGGCGATACGTGTTACATTATTGTAATGTATTCGTTTCTTGTTATTTTCACACCTAACACTCAATTTAAAATTAAAGATTAATTCAAACAAACTGAATAGTATATCCTAGTAATATTTATACAAATGAAATATTACTTAAAAAATCTATTTTTAAATTATTGCATTGTTCCGTCGTGTGATAACATTATTTCGCGATATTCAATCAATGACGAAACCGGAAAGCCAACGCATAACGCCATCTGTCGGTGACTGAAGGAAACACTAACACGTATAGAGAATCTACTGCTTGTATCTATGGGACGTTCTACATTCCAGGGGAGATGCTGTATTTCTGGTGTTAGTTAAGCCTTGTCTTTCTGGTTCTGCGATTATAAAATTTCAAAACATCCTTTGTTTACTTTAATCTATGTTTTCTCTCCCGAGCTTATACTATGGATAGGATTCTGTCTGTTGGTAATTTACAGTGACAAGAGTTACGTCTCCCGATTTAGTCCGTAGATGTAGTCAATGTGTTGAGGTCAACTAGTAATGAATTTATGTCAACCATGAAAAGCATATATACCGGTGTATCGCATAAGAACTCACACAGAGCAGGAGCATGTTGAGAACCCTAAAATATGACGGTTTAACTTAACTTAACGTTATACTGAACGAATTTAATAAG
>JALBCR010004127.1:0-20000 GCA_030710515.1 Abscondita cerata
GATCTAAACGTTCCTAAATGATGTGTCGTTTCTTATACTAGAGCAAAGTCTCTAATTCTTTTAATTGTTCCCTTTCCGACATCACCATTACCCGCTATAGCTTTTTTTAAAGTTCTGGGTGTCACTTTTGAATCATCTCTGTCCTTTGGCTTGCACATTCGATCCATTATTTCCTCTTCACATAAAACTCTTGGTTTTATTATCAAAAACTCTAGAGATATTTTAAGT
Organism: Abscondita cerata; assembly: GCA_030710515.1. Taxonomy (NCBI): domain Eukaryota; kingdom Metazoa; phylum Arthropoda; class Insecta; order Coleoptera; family Lampyridae; genus Abscondita; species Abscondita cerata. The sequence goes on from JALBCR010004127.1 coordinate 229, forward strand.
GCTGAGTTACCTCTTTTGTTGAACCCTCATTCGATCTAGACTGGAGTATGCCTCGGTAGTATGGAACCCTACGTTTCTGGTTCAGATTTGCGCTCTGGAGAACATTCAGCGCAAATTCTTAAAATTTCTTGCTTATCACGTTGACGGGATTTATCCTCCTAGAGGTTTTCCGCAGTCTGATCTTTAAGCTAGGTTCACCGCTTTTGACTTAAGCAGTCGTCGTTGTACATCTTATCTTCTCTTCTCTTTCTATACAAACTTATTCACTAGCTTGTCGATTGTCCCGAACTCTTGGCTAAATTATCTTTTTCCATTCTTCGGCCTGGGTCTCGTTTTACCACTACTTTCTACCTACCCACTCCTCGTACGCGCGTGCTGGAGTCGTCTCCTATTTTCTCTGTATGCGGCAACAGTACCCTGCGTAAAATTGATATCTTTCATACATCTATATCAGAGATAAAATCTCCCTGCAGTGATTCCCTAGATGGTTAACCGATTTGCCTTATCTGCCTCATCTGTCTCGTCTTCTACCATGTCATAACATTACCACTATTTTTTAAAAAAATTTTTATTGTATTATTGTTATCTTTACTATTGTTGTAATCTTCTGCTGTTCCCGCCGATAATTGGCTTTTGCTGTAGTGCGGCTGTATCTAAATAAATAGATAAATAAGACTTTTACTTCGTCTAATACCAGCACATACGAATAATTACGTCACTGAATGCAGAAGTGATTTGGACAACGATAGATGTAATTAATATGGAATGGCGTAACCAGTCTCTTGATCCAAATATAACTGAAGCGCCGTAAAAAAATTAAACAACATATTGGGCAGTAAACTATCCAAAAATTCGCACAACTCGAAAAATAGATGAAGAAGATTCCTTAGTCTTCTAACGATGCTATAAACAATCGACAAAATACTACAATTATACAACGTAAATTATGGACTTGTTATTAATTTTCAAAAAAGTTTCTGCTCGTTTTAGTTACGAAAACTAGCAAAGTGTAATGTCAACGACGCCCACTGTTGCCTTAGAAGAAAACCGAATCTTCGTTACACTATAGAATCGGGGGATGATTAAAGAACGTAGATATCTCGATGCGCGACAAAAAGACGCAGAAGTTTGGTCGGGCTACAAAAGGACGCGTGAAACAAATTCTATTTTTTATCTAGTATTCTATATGAAAGACTTTTTTCTTCAATACAAATTCTGCAAATCAATATTTTGTAAGATGTTTGCAAAAACCTGAGAATTTCAAAATATAAACACAGATTGCTTTTTAAATAGTTGTCTTCGTGCCAAAAGTGGCTTTATATGGTGTAGACCACTGGGAATTGATCCAACGAGATCATTTCCATTCAGATCCTTCACAATTAAATTCTGCATTTGGCCATTCAATAATATGCAGGGTGACTTATTTGAAAAAGACTTTCTCAATTTTGAAAATGGTGATCTAATTTTTGACACACTGTATGCGATATTTTAATTGTTGCTTTGGATTTTAAAAGTATCACTCTTGGATATTGGCCACCCCGAAAATAAAAACCACATATAAAAAAAGGGTAGAGGGAGAAGTGTTAAAGATAAAGTTATATCTGTCAAAATTTTCCAAAAAATGAAGGTACCCAACGGCGTATGTGAGAAACCCTGTTATCAAATCTAAGTAAACTTTGTTCTTTTTTTTTGAGAAAAAAAACCTATAAGTTAATAATCCATGTGGCTCAAAAAGATTAGAGCGCCAGTGCATGAGCTACGAACCTAAACTAAAACAATGAAAGCAATATTTTCTATAATTAACTTAAAAAGACAAGTGAATGTAAAAAGATTCAGATTTCCTATTGTACGGTGATAGAGAACAATAAAAGTATTTAAATCCGAAATATTTGTTGTATAAAGAACAAATACGATTTTCAGAATTAAAAAAAATCCTCACAATTAATTTAAAGCAATTAAATTATATTAAGAGAAAGAAATGCAGCCAAATAAAAAAAAAGTGTGGTTGGAATCCCAAAATCATCCTTATACTGTGAGGGTGAATAAAAAAGTTTTTTATAAATAGTGTATGTGTCGAATGTCTTCAAATGATGACACAATCCTTTTACACAAACATATTCACTTGCTAATTAGACACACAATAGCTTTATCAAATTTAAACGAGAGAGTACAGTTTCTATCAAATTTAAAAGATAAATTTTATAATTTTTTTTGTAGAGACCCTTTCTCGACATCTAACGCAATTACGTCCCCCTTGCATTTTATGCAGCTCTATTCGATTAAAAAAAAATTTTAAATAAAATTTAATCCCATACTTTAAATATAGGTATTGATTTTCATGAATCTATCCCCTTTTATAGGCAAATCATATAGAGGGGTTGGCCGAAACCAAGAATTTATTCTCATTTTAATTTTATTTCGCTTATTAAATTAATCGACGACGCAAAGTTTGTATGCAAAGTTGCGACAATAAATAATCAATGTAAACACCGCAATATAATAATAATTAATTTCTATGAGCAGAACTAATTTTAAATATATTATTATAAATTTAAATATTTTATACTTTCTGATTACATGTTTTTAGATGTGGGATTATTAATTACGTTTTGTTTATATCGGCGTTAACACGCCCAGTTAATATTTATTTTGTTTATTTATTAAAGTTACTTCTACCTATAGGCGTATGTAATAAATTCATAAAATTTTCGAAATTTTCCTTTTGATAAAAATAATAATTTATTATATTACAACACTTACCGGCTATTGATGAAGTAGAGGCGCCGAGCCAAGCGTGAGACGATTCTAACAACTTGGCCTGGAAAGAAAATAAGATTTTAGTTTTATTATTCACCGAAAAAAAAGTCTAAGCTAATTATATAATTGTTTTCGTAATTACGCGTAATTATACAGATTTTCTTTTAATGGATCTACTTATGAAACAACCATATTCATAGATTTTCTAAGTAATAAGTTCGGGAGTTGTTTTAAAAGAATTATTTAAAATTAAAGTCGATATGGTAACAATATAAAAAGAATGGTGATTTTGAAATCGTATTCAAGTTAGTGGTTTGCTCGAATAACAAACAAAACAGATTCAAAAATTTGCAAAATTTGCAGAAAAATATGCTGAGTATATAATTAGGGGTGTCACAAGGATCCATTTGTGGACACGACTTGCCTTTAAATTTGTATTGAATACAATTTTCAAATTTTTTGCAACAAATGATATAAAATAAGTAACAAAAAAAACTATAACGATTTCATATTATAATAAATGTCAAAATTATGATAAAAGCTCATTTTTCTTTTGAAAATTAATTACTAATTCATCAGAATGTTCTTTCTGTCTTTCCACTATTTTTTTTATTACAATCGGCAAGATCGAACGTCAATTGGACACGCGACAATTAGACGCATGTAAGAATTCGACACGTAACAATTGGATGCGGCGACAAATGTAGACGTGTCTGTAGCCTGAAGTGTTTAAACCACTATTTTATATATAAAGACAACACTAACCATGTTTTTTTTCAATAAATCTACACCCACCATAAAACCCTTTTGGAGAAAACCACATCTGAAACCTATTTTATTCGTCATGCATACATTTAAATATTATTAATAAATGAGGAAAATATGGCAGTAAAATACGTCATCTTGCTGTTATCAGCTACGATTCCAAGAATGCTGGTGGTAGACGGTGCAGTAAAAAACATTTAGCACGTTAGTCGTTTGGAACAGTGATAAAAAAGTAACCTATTGTTGTAAGTGTACTATTGCCAAAAGCGTCCAAAAGTCGCGCTTCTAGTTGTTTCACGCATCTAATTGATCTGGTCAATTGACAAGCGCCCAATTGACCGCGTCCAGTTGACGTAAAACGCCCACTCCGCCTTTGTTTTTTATAGTTCTTGTATTCCTGACTTTTCTGTTCCTAACGTTTCGTTTTCTTCAAAGTTTGTCATTGATTCTCTTTTATCGTTCTTGTTCATACATGTTGAATCATCTTATCCGTTAGATAACTTTTCAAGCTCTTTTTTTTTTTATTTGATTTTTCTCTTCTGCCTCCATAGTTTCTTCAAAATTAGTGTTTGTCGTTCAGCTTTTTCTTCCTTGGTCCTTGGTGGCGTTTTTGTGGTATTATTTCTGTTAATATAAATTTTTTTTCTTTTTTCTATTCTTCAGTAGTAATGTATATTTTTTTTTTTTTTATTTTTTTATTTTTTTTTTATATTTTTTTTTTTTTTTTTTTTTTTTTTTTTTTCTTTCCTACTTCATGTCTCCTTACATTATAGACTAATTTTCATTCTGCTTTCCATCCACATTTGATATTGTATGTTTGAGCACTTCAGCAAAAGATAAATTTTTATAATTATTTTAAATTTAATGTCATTCGATGTTTATAAATATATAAAATTATGTTACACTTCTTCCTTTTCTTGTTTTCTTACAATTCGATTTCGTCGTTAAGCGATTATTTGTGCTTATTTTAGGTTTAGGGTTGTTTATCACTTCATCAAGTTCATTCCTTCCTTTTTGTGTTATCTCCCAATAGTTTTGTTTGCTTATGTTTTTCTTTTAGGAAACATTGCCATAACTTATTTTTTTTTTTTTTCTATATATAGTTTTCCATCCCCTTTGTGTTATGTCTAAAATGTTGCTTCTCTATCGTCCTTTCCCATTAATTTTTTTTTGTTGTAATGTCTTTCATCTTTGTCTTTTTATAATTTTTCATATTTTTCTTTTCTTTTAGGAAACTTGAATAATTCTTCAAAATTTTTATTAATTTTTTCCCCTTTTTTTCAATTTTTTTATTTTTTTTTTTTATTATTTTAATTTTTTTTTTCCTAAAGTGTTCAATGTTTTATAGAATAGTGTTTTTCTTTAGCTTCTCGATTGGAATTTTTTCTTTTTGGAACTCTTCAGGAGTGAGAGAACTCGAGTGTAAGTTCAGTAATGAACAAAAAAGGAAAGCAAATATGCCAGTTTCATTCCTGTAAAAAGAAGCGAAACGCTTGCTTCTCCTCTCCTCGAGAGGCGGGCTGCTTTAGCACTTGGTAGGTACTTCAGCCGGAAAGGGATGCACGTAATACGTACATGCGTACAGACATCGGAGGGTGTCTAAAAGGTAGAGAAATTAAGAAGTGAGGTTAAGTAACAGAGAAAGTTACTGGCCCATCATTCATCTCCTTATTAATGGATACTTATAATCCCACAAGAAAACCTCTGAAAAACTCACGGCGGACCAGCCTTCTTGCCGGGATCGAACCCGAGCCTCCTGAATGGAAAATGTTTGTGGTAGGGGAATTGTACCACTTGGCCACAAGCCTCGGTCTATTCTATAATATGGGATGTGCGACTTAAATGATGGGCACATCATATGGAAACAACAAAATGTTAAGATGTTGCGTCATTTAGTTCCGTTCGTGCTAACGTAGCACATCCACAAAGCAATCTGTAACTTTACCGACAGCCGCGCATATTGAACAATACTGTATTTACACTCGAATTCTCTGAAGAGTCTCAAAATAACTAAATTCGAGGCTGATGTTTGTTTGTTATTGCACAATATCTTGCCAAATTACAGCGGCAATTCAAGATTGTTTTTGACAATGGCGATAAGTTTTATTTCTATTTTCTATTTTTTGTTATTATGCTTTGTCCAAGAAATGTTATAAATTTCAGTAACAATAAAGCTGTTTTAATTTGATTTAATTTGTAACTGAAAAATTGACTATGTAACTGTTTATATTTCTGTAGACAAAGTTACAGATTAAAAGTAAAATGTTTTTTTTGAAATATCTTATTTTAAAAAAGTATTAAAAAATTTTAAATTTTTAAAAAAACAACGCCAAAGCTTTATCAACTCACGTGTCATTTTAAGCATTAAAACCATCGCTGGCATTTATACTTTTTAGTTACAGATTACTTTTCAGACATGTTACGGTAGCACGTGCGGCACTAGATGTCGCCACATCTTGTTTTCTTCTTCAAAGTCTTCATTGATCGTTCTTGTTTATATATGTTATGTTTTTCTATTATCTTTTCCGTTACATAACTTCTCCATGACTCTTTATTTTTCTAAAATTGAATCTAATTTCGTCTGTCCTCATGTTGTTTCTTCCTTATTGATTTTCTTGATTGTCTTTTCTCTATCCTGTATTCTTCACTGGTACACGTAATTTATTTTATTACACTTCTATTGTTTCTTTTTCTTCTCCAATTCTAATTCTATTCGTCATATACCATTTTCTATTTTGCATTTTTACTGTGGAGTGTATTCATTTGTATTTTATTTTTCTCCGTACTTAGTTTTTTGCTATTTCATATCTTAACCGTTTTACATTTAGACTTTCGTAGCCCATTTTATTTTTTTTTTTTTTTCTATTTCGGTTAAATAGTTTTCAGTAAATTTTAAAACAATAATCCAACTGCATAAAGACGAATATAAGCATTGAGTAGCAACAAAATTTATCGTCGCGCTGTATATTATGTAAATGTTGCAAAGATAAGAAATGAAATTTACAGAATGTGCTCGAGTTTTCTCGAGTAAACTTTTCTTTTAGTTTTTAATGTAGAAGCACATAACTTTAATAAGTTTTCCAAGTTTTTTTCTTCTGTAGAAAAACTCGCATCAACGTTATAGCCGAAAGACTAAATTACATATAAAATAATAAAAAGGGTGGAAAAAGTCACGCAAAGTCCTTAAAAACGGGGTGCAAAAAAGTTGATTATCCTGGATTTCATTATTCACGGTTTAGTAAAAAATAGACTTCATAAATTAATTACAGTATACATTTAGGAAGAAAATGTACTGTAATGAAACACTTTCACGGTAGGTAATACTACGTGTGAAAACATTTTACAGACTTTTTCCGGGATCCATATTTTATAACAGGATGTCCGTTACTGTAATTAAAATTGCTAAAATTATTACAACTGGCAAGAATAATAATAACGAACCCCCCTCGTAATTAGAATATTCGTCAAATGATCTTTTTTTTGCATCACTACACCCAGCATCGACGGACATTAAAAAGAAAGTCCTCCAGTTGCTAATGTATTCGAGCATTATTTTTATGTTTAAGGCTAAGGCATATTATCCCCATTTTGTTAATATATGCACAACAAGCAGTAAACATCTAGTATAAATTTGTATTCATTATTTTCTGGCGTCACAAGTCTCGCTATTATATATTTAAAATTTTTTCTTGATAACTGGCACACTTTTTAAATGTAACTCGTTAGTAAAATATGCACGCTTACTATTGTTTCTTTTATTTCCTTTCTTTTATGTTCAGATCGTTATGGATAACAACTAACAACGAAATAAAAATCTTTTTACTAAATACTTACTATATTGCGTTATGGTAGCTTAATAGAATGCAAATTTTTCACTTTATTGTAATTTGTTTAGTGCGGCATGACGAAATAAATTACTTATTAACATACAAAACTAACCAAAATATAAACAGTTTCACAAGTAAAAACACCGACGAGTCTTTATTACTTGTACATATTTTAAGTAGAATAAATTGAGTTTGTCGCTTTTATTGTACCCTAACAAATCGAAAGCTTTAAACTGAGACGGTGTTATAAGTTATTAAATGTTTTAATTGATACATTTGAAAGCCTTAACGATTTTTTAAATTAAGATTCTACGAACCCCAAACCCCCCGAGCGTTCAAGTAACGTACGAATTATAAATCAAAGAAAATCGTGTCGATCGTTAGTTATGATGAGTCCCAAAAAGGATGAAATGCGTATACGGTAGTTAATTAGCTTATAATTTTGTGATAAAATCAAATTTTGATGAAATACGATTTTTGTAAAAAACAAAACGTATACGCAAACATCATGTAAAAATAAAATGAAAAAAAATTAATAAAGAAAAATGAGTTAATCCGATTTAATCTAAAATCTGCATTTTGCAAATTGCATAGAGTAATTAGATTATCTAGATTGTAACTATGTAAAATCAGTTCTCGACTGCAGGAAATTAATAATATGTAATGAAATAATATATTATATGCAAATGGTAAACGAACTTCGCCAACTTACAATTAAATTGAATTTGCAGACTGTATAATTTCTGATACATCCCGGAATTAAAGTAATTACAAAGTAAAATTCAGGTAGATCGACTCGATAGATAGAAAATTTCATTAATATTCGTTTATATTGGTAACGATGTTTAATTAAGAAACCAAAAAAAGAAGGACCTCGCGGTGGTATGCGAGTTCGGTAGCGTATAAGTAGTAGTAAAGATCGTAATTTACGAAGCCACCCAGGGTTACAAAAGAATCAGACGCTACTTTCCGAAAAAGTTCATACGCACCACAAAACAGCAACGACCAATACACCGGAGAACCATGTAATTACCATTTTATTTTTAACAAGACAATTCAACAATACATGCATGTTGCATGATGTCGTGCACACGTCCGAGAATTATTTAAAAATGCATTTTGCGCTGTACGTTGACAGTTGTCATTTAAAATATACGTATGTAACGCTTTTTAATGTTTTGCGCTTCATATGATAAACACAGTTAAATTATTCAACCGATTCGTTGAATGAACTAATGAACATCATTATCGCGGCAGCCATTTAGTAACTACAAATTTATTCTTATTTCAATTTTATACCAGAAACAACTTGTTCTCGCTTGACACTTTATTAAGCTGTAACACGAACTTGTGGAAGGTAAAGCTCAAAGCTTCTGTTTCCTAATAAAAAATAAATAAGCCTCAAGGATACTACACTCAGTTCGTTCACGAAAGAGAGTAACAGATATTTGACATTTGACATAAAGAAACAATTTCTCAAAACAATAAATTTTTGCCTCCAAAAAGATTTTTATCTCTCTTTGTAAGAGAACAAAGTAAAACATATTTTTTCGCCAAAGGAATGGAACTAAAACTGCAGCGTCTATTTTAACGAACAGGAAAACACCAAAAAACTGCAACAAAAAACTATACTCGGACACGTGTTTAATAGCTAAGCTATCATCAGCAAGTATAGTTTTTTGGTGTTTTCCCGTTCGTTAATATTTTTTGGCTTTCTATAGAATTTGAAGATTACACGCCGAGTCTGAGAAAAACAACCGTAGAAACCCACTTACATTAACAATACATTAAGACCCCTTTTTTAGGTCCATTGTACATAGGCCTCCCTTAAATTTTTCCAACTTTCGCCATTTCATCATCTAGTTTGTAGACGTCTCTACTTCTTTTTCATGTCCCTCGGTTTGTTTATTGCTAGCCCTAAATTTTCTGATTGTGTTTTAAGTTTTTCTATCATTTTCGTCAAAATCATCTGTTATAAGCACAACATGGTCTGCTTATTTTAAGTTATTAACCCTGCTTCTGTTGATGTTCATTCCTTTTTTGTTTCAATTCAGTGCCTTAAAAACGCCTTCCCGAGCCGTGATACCCCTCTTTTAATTGGTGTTGGCTCTGTATCTTCATGCATGCGGATTGTCATATTTACTTGCTCATAGAATCAATGTATTAATCGTTTAAACCTGTGATATACTCCACAGTTTCTAAGTACATTTTCCACTGCCCATATTTCCATGCCTTTTCGTAATCTATAAAGGCTAAGTATAAAGGGAGGTTATATTTCTCGATTAAACTTCTTAAGGTAAGAAGATGGTCACATACACTATACCACTTTTGCTCTACAGGCTGATAAAATTTCAACTTGTTATTGATCCTAATTGCTATGATTTTATTTAGTAATTTATGCAATTTCTTGATATTACTCCTTTAAATTTATTATTGGTAGGTTTCCTTATTAAAAGGCCTTCTATGGGAGTGAGATTATATCATAAAGAACTGGTTATTCTGTTTCGTCGACGTTTCAGTTGCCGAAACGTCGACGAAATAGAATAACCAGTTCTTTATGATATAATTCCACTCCTATTTAGTAATTTATACATTTGTGATAGGAGATTCTAATTTCCAATTATCCCCTTTTTGTAAAACAGTATCGTTACAGAGGGATTCCAGCCTTTTGGTATGCATTTGTTTAACAGCATTTTTAATGTTTGAAGTATCGGTTTTCTATCTTCTTTTAGTAGTTCTATTAATATTCCATCCGACCCGGGTGCTTTATTATTCCTCATACTTTGTAAGTTTGATCTGATTTCCTCTTCATCGGTGTCTGGTATTTCTTCCGAATTGACATTTTAAACGTTTCTTGGTAGTATTTGATCCCTTTCACTTATGTTGTTGCTGTTTTTGTCTTCGCTTAATTTTTTTTTTGCTCCTCATATTTTTGTTATCTTCTATTACTTTCATAATCTCTTCTCCTAGTTGCTTCCTCTAATCTTCTTTTATAGATGTTTTATTCATTTCTGGATATTATATGGTATTAAGTTAATTTTGTTTTAGTAAGTTTCTTCTATTGTAGAATAAGTTTGTTGTTCTTATACTCTACTTCTTGTTACTTCTGTTTTCAACATTTTTCTGCCTATTTTTTGGGGAGATTTATAATGCAAGTCTGTACTTACAAATCGTAATTCGTAAAATCGGAAAATCGTATCTTATGATCTGATCGTAGCAGAACTTTTACAGATCGATAATATTTGCAATTTTGTAGCTCTGTCAAATTTTTTAAGGTCTGTTTGTAAAAATTTACGAGAAACCGTAAATACTTACAAGAATCTGTAGCTTACAGCAACACACAAAGTTGCATTCTTTTAGGCTACGATCTTACGATCTCTACGATTTGTACACAGAATTGCAGACTTGGTTATGTATTTCATTATTTCCATTTAATTATTTACTTCAATTCTGGTCCTGACCATTCTATGGTTACTGCTTGTGGCTACACTATTTAACACTGACACATCTTTTACTATTTTATAGTGATTAAAGAAATTAATTTCATTCAGAAACCTTTACATGGTATTAAATAATAATTTACATCTAGTTAGCTTTAAAACGTATTTTTACTACCCCCTCGAATTCATTTTGACTAATTGATAGCGTCAGCTGTCAATCGGTTGTCAATTTTGAGGTTACCTGGCCAATAGGAATATTCCGTATGCGGCGGTAGTTATTTTACATAGAAAAGTCACTAAGGCTTGTAGCAAATCATTAATTAACATTGAAAATTTGATATATCAAGAAGAAAACGAATAATAAGATGGTTCAATGTTTAGGTGATAGTAACTAACCATCCAAACCGTCTGGGCTTACCAGTCAAAACGTTGGCTCAACAACAACAATGGTGTTTACTTGAAATCTCTCCTAATACTCCTTCCTATAGAAGGCTAAACACGGTTGAGGAAAAACTGAAAACCTTAATAATCGTAAGGAATTCCTAATCAAAGAACTATACATATTTTACATTACACTACGACTAGACCCCCAAATTAAAATAACCAGATTACGTCTTCCGCGAAAAACGTCAATTAAAATACTGAAAAAATTGTGTTTTTATATAAAACTCAAGAAGTAGAAAAAGTACTCGTTTAAAAAGACACTTCAACCAATTGTTTGCTAATTAACTGACCGCTATGTGATTTGTTTCGAAATTTCAAGTTCGTGCTTTAATAAATGCCACTGATACTTTAATAACGAGTGTTCAAGTGGGGTGAGCAGGTCGTGAAATTGAATTCATTTAATAATTTTTACAGTGTACACAAAAGTGCAGCAAAATAAAGCGTGGTGGCGACGTGACGTGGAACTCGGCTTTGAAACTTAATATAAATATAACCTAAAACAATGAAAGTTTTTTTGAACACCTTAAATTCTAACCTAAACTTTGTATCAGCTGACTACATTTAAAAAAAAATACCAATGTTAAAGAAAATTCCGACTAGTTTATTATTTGAACACCCTTTAGTGTATCAAGTGATTGTTTTAAAACTCTACATAATATAATGCAATGTATCAAATTGAGAGAAAATACATTTGGTTTTGAAATATTTAAATGAGTGTGAATATTACCGCACAGCTTCTCTCTCGGTCGCAAACTTTTTAAGAAAATTCGAACCTCAAAAATTTCTGGATTTTAATTCATGACCGAGGAATATTCGGTAAGAAAACTTATACCAACATGCCATATTAAAAACAAGTGGTTATAATTAAAATAAAACGTTTTTAAACAAAATGAGTATGACGAATTATTTGATGAAATTATTAATATATAAAATGAAAGACCATACATGTAATAAAAATATAAAAGAACAAAATTAACAATAAAACGAGAGAAATGGAAGATAAAAATGAAATGTAATAAGAAAATGAAAAATAGAGAAACAAAATGTCAGTATAAAAGTAGAAAAATATACAACTAAAGAAAATGGTATTAAGTATTTAAAATAAAAGAAAATGTAAAATTATGAAATATATTCAAACATAATGTAAAAAAAATAAAATTTGTTCGAAAAGATAAATACGAAAGAAGAAAAGAATAAGAGACAGTAGTATGATAAGAAAATAGAAAAAAATAATTTAAATTTTAATTTAAACGACAAAAGAACAAGAAAAATCTCAAATATAAAATAAAGCAAAAAAAGTTTTGTAAATAAAAAGTTTTTATAGAAAATGGATTTAAGTAAAATGTGTGTCTAACAACATCTCGTATAATATGGACACGTAGAAATAGTATAAACTAAGAAATGCCAACAGATAACTGTAACGACTGTGAACGTTTAAAGTGTATTATCGTTATCAGAAGCGATAACTTTAAATGCCTAAACATGCGTGTCAATAGCAAGCCAATTATTTCTTGTACAGTAGCACACACGTAACAAAAGAACACCTGATGCGCATTTCGCTCTTATTATGAGCTCCTCAGAGATGTATACTTAAGTGCGGTATACAACTGTACAAGAAGGCGGTTGGTCTTTTAAACTCTCGTGGCGCAATGAACATAAGTAAAATGTGTGTCTAACGACATCTCGTGTAATATGGACACGTATAAATAGTTATCGCTTCTGATAATGATAATGCACTTTAAACGTCCACAAAATGGATTTATTAAAGCAGTACATAAAATTCGTTTAAAAAAATGGATAGAATGAAAGAATATGATAAAATAACCAAAGTATGAAAATAAAATGAACAATATAATAGATAAAATTAAAGAAAATAGAAAGATTTGGAAACTGAATTAAGGCAAAAATTGGAAGAAAGTATTGAAATAAAAAAAATGAAGGCTATAAAGGGAGGAACAAAATTTGAATAAGAATGATTAGTATCAATATATGTAATTCATATCAATATAATCATATCAATAAACCGACACTGTATCTCTCACGGTTTCCGAGATCCCCGTGCTGTTCATCCTTATCTTGGACACACTGTATATAGTAAGACAATATAGATAGATACATAGCGCCATCATAGAGCAGGCAATAATGAGTACCAATACAGTAGCTTAAAATAGTTACTTTTGTATCACGGCTGCAAAGTAGCATACAACGTTTTCAGGCGTTTACTCTTTTTTTTTGTAAAAATAAATAAGAAATTATTAAAATAATAAATGTTAATTATAACAAAGTTATGTTGGTAACACATTTATTACTAAGAAGTCAATGCCGATCTGTCAATTTTAGATATAGTTTTTCTGTTGGTTAAATAGACGCTGCAGTTGGTGTTCCTTTCCTTTGAGTATTTAAATTGAAATCATGTTTTAAAATATTAATTTGGATTTGAAAAATGGCCGCTGAATAAATACAAGAAAATGTAAGAAAACGTTGAAATAGTGAAATGTAATAAAAAAATAAATATTCACCATAAAAATCCAATGAGTATTTGGAGGAAAAAGTGAGTATATTAAACTAGAAACAAATAATATAAAAAAAGTTGTATTAAAATTGAGAAATGGGTATGTTTAAAACAATAAAATTTAAATAAAAGAAAATTTTGAATAATTTAATTTGAATGAGTGTCCTGGGTAAACGTTACAAAAAAAATAGTCAATTAAAAGTAATAAAATATGTAAAATATATTGTTCATTATATTACATTGTTATATGTTTATTTGGAAAAATATTTATCACTAAAATGGCCAAGAGAAAACATTGGAAATTATTTTAAGTTTCTACGATGCCCCTCTTAAATACAAGAATCAAAATTTGTACGGATTTTGAACAGTAAACGTAACTTAGAATTCCATGTGTTTTAAAGCTGATGTAAGATTGATACTTTTTGTTTTATGACTTTTTACCATATCTCTTAAAATAAAGTAGTGGGGGGGGATCATCGATGTCTTCCGATATACATAAATAACTTTAAAACGGCTAAACGGATTTCAACAAACTTAGTGTCCTTTAAAACAGTATTTCAGAAAGTATTAGACGTGCTATTAATGTAATAATTTTTTTGTCTGCCGCCGCTAGATGGCGTTCCTTGACATATCAAAAAAAATAATGTATTTTCTCAAAAAAATTAAATGTAACGATATAGTTTTTTTTGTAAAAAATAATAACAAAATACATTAGTAAGAATCTATTAAAACCGCATCTCAATATCTTTTTCCTAAGCTAAATTATTGCAAAATAACTGTAACAAGCAATTAACAACAAAAACAAAATTATAGCAAAATAAGTTTAACAAAGTAATTAATAACTCAAAACAAACAATATTTGTACACATGATACATGATCTATAACTAGACTGGTCTCAATTTAAGCCGCCGAAAGGCTACGAATCGCGTTTGAAATTCGTTCAACCATGTTCTCTCTTGTAGTGGGGGGTGTGACATAAAGTAAGTTTTACAATCGTCCCCACAAATAAAAATCTAAGCAAGTAAGTCTCGGGACCTAGGTAGCCATGGAAATACACCACCCCTTCCTATCCATTTTCCGGGGTAAGCTTCAATTAGAAACTTTCGCACCCTTGCTGTAAAATGGGATGGAATTCACCATGGTGGAAGAACATGTCACGACTAATTTCTGGAGGAAAATCTTCTAAAATCCACACTAGATGTTTATAGACCAACTACATTGGTGCTGAACCCCTTATAACCAGTGGGGATTAGTGTGTGACCAGTAGTGCATGTTATCCAATTTACATTCCGTTGCTATGAAATGTGGCCTCATCTGTCCATAATATGCGTAATATGGCTTTATCGGCAACGTGTGTTACATGCATTAAAGCTATCGCTTAGATAGCGCTTTGAACTTTAACACACACACACATGCCGTTACAGTTAACTGTTGGCATTTTTCTTAGTTTATACTATTCATACGTGTCAATGTTTACACGAGATGTCGCAAGACACACATTTTTCTTATGCGTAATATAGTCTCCAATTCTCGTCAATCATATTTCGGAATTAGTGACAATAATTGAATCTATGGTCAAAATCATCATCACTTAGAGCCTGATGTAACGTGATGGGATACGGATGCAGCCTAGAATACTTATATATGTTCTTTTAGAATTCTTTGAACAGAAGTTCGAGTTATTCCTAGATCCCTCGCAATAGTCCTCGTAAATATGCCAATACATTTATAGTATTTTCTTCTGCTCTACCTCTTCTCAGTCTTAAATATTTATGATATTTTCCAGTTGTTCGGATGCGATGAATAAGTTTAAGTAAAACTTTAATACTTGAATGACGCCCATTAGGATACTCAACCAAATATACTCTAGCTGCAAGAGTTACATTATCATTGCAGAGAAAGTAAATCCGAAGCATATCAAAAACTTCCACAGGTAGGAAGGGCATGTTTTTAAATGTATTGCACGCAGAAATGTAATGGCACAATATTTGACACTAACAAATTATTTTTAAAGTTCTGATTTTCAAAGCATACTTGTTTTTTTTTATTTTTGTTATTAGGTACTTGCCTTGTTACAGTTATTTTGCTATAATTTAGCCTAGGAAAAAGATATTAAGATGCGGTTTTTACTAGATTCTTACAAATGCATTTTTTTATTATTTTTTACAAAAAAAACTATATCGTACCATTTAATTCTTTTGAATAAAATCGTTATATTTGCTGTTCTGTCAAAAACCCCCATCTAGCGGCGGCAGACAAAACAAAAACTGTTACATTAATCTAATACCTTTTGAAATACTCTTTTCAAGAACACTAAGTTTGTTGAAATCCGTGTAGCCGTTTTAAAGTTATTTATATATATTAGAAGACATCGATGATCGCCCCCCACTACTTTATTTTGAAAGATATGGTAAACAATCATAAAACAAAAAGCATCAATCTTACATCAGCTTTAAAACACATAAAATTCTAGGTTATGTTTACTGTACAAAATCCGTACAAATTTTGATTTTTGTATTTAAGAGGTGAAAGCGCCCTCTACCGTAAGAACTTGAAAATAATTTCCAATGTTTTCTCTTTCGTCACAATTTTTTTTACCCCAGGTTCTTACGACTTCTAGTTTTCCAGATATAGCCAACTGCCTTTCTTAGTGGGCCACCCGGTAGAATCTCTTGTGAATATAGAGCAGATAATTCGAGATTGTTCTTAATCCAACGTACAAATTATTTTTCGGAGTGTTACTAGATGTCGCAACCATCATATTATACTATTCTTGTTTCGAATAAATCAGGATCCCTAGACTTTGTCATTTTTATGATTATTATTGCACATTAATTATTTTTGGGTCAAACTTTTACAAATACAGAATTTGACCTGACTTAAAAAATAATACAATTCTTAAATGCGATAATCTATAATCGTTTCAATTACCCAACATTACTATAGTAATTGAAACTACGATACAAATAATAGATCCGTCTTATAAGTTTTACTCGTGTTTAACTCCGTCTTACACTGCATTTTTTGTAAAATGCATTTCGTTTATTCTCTTACTTTCTTCTAATCCTTTATTTCCGTAAGAATAACCTGAATTCAACCAAGCAATTAATGTTGATATTTACAGAGACGTAATTAAAGGCTGTTTGGCAAAGGTAACATAATTTCGTACGTTTTTAAAAATCGTTAAGCCGACAAAATTGAATTTTGTTACTAAATGGAGTAATTTTGCAAGCGTTTCGGGCATATTAAAAATATTAAGTAGTAGAAACGTGTAATGTATTCGTATAGTGAGGGGATCGATATTTAGCAAAAGTTCGTTGGGAAACGTAAAAATAAAAGTCAAAATCGCCTAATAGATTTGTTGTGTATTTAATAAACATGTAATGACTGTAGGATATGTCAACTATGTAATTATCGTTTGTAAGTGGAAAACAGTTGCTTAAATGCGTTTATTTTTAAAACTTAAAATTATAGTTATTAACATTATAAATGTACACGTAAGCGACTTATAATGGTCCGTATTTACTCGAATAAATTTTAAAAAACAAAGTAATAGCCGAGTTTTTAAGTCACATTCTAAGTACTTTTAATCGTATTATTAATGTAATTGAAGGTTTCGAAAAATAGTTCCATATTATAATAACGAAGTGCTGTTATAAAAAAATAACAATCGTCATGGTGCGCATCCGGTTTGTGCACCTATGGTGCATCGGCGTTGCAAACCCCTAACCTTCGAGTCGAGCTTTTCCAGTAGAACTTTTCCAGGGGGAAAAGGAAACGTATTATTTTTTATCGCATTTTTTGTAATTTTTCGTCCATAACATGATACGCGCCAATGAGTAACTGAAATTGCCTTAGGACGTATGAATGACGAATTCCGCGTATTTTTTGTAGTAACCATTTATTTATTTTTCGCTTAAAAACATTCAGATAGCCCCAAGTAATTTTTGTAATAATCAACTATAAATTCGAATGACTCTCCAATAAATGATTCGGCGCGCAAAGGTGACCGCTGGCTATCGTCGTATACGTAATGATCAACTTCCTACTAGATACGAATAGATTTAGTTGATTAGTATTTATGTCTTCATTGTATGATTATTTCCTTAAACTTCGACAAAACTTGTTTTATGCTCCAGCTTTGGTACTTAAATAAGTTATACGCTTTCTTGATTGGATTTTCTTCTTACATATTTATCAGTTATCTCGTCTGGAACAACCGTTTAAATTTGACTGTCGTTGTTCAACAATGACTTTTGAAATTCATCACACCACCTGCCAATAAACAATTCTTAACAAGCTGGTCAACAGACAATAAAGGAAATACTTATCCCTCATATTGAAAACTCTTTGCCATAAAGAATTTTATCGTCGAATAAAATGTTTTCGTGTCTTCGCTATAGTATAATAAGTTGTTGCATTTACTAAACAAACGATAAAAATATGTATTATGTAAATTTTTATAGGTGAGATTATATCTTAAATTATATTAAAAATTATTACTGAATCGCACGCTAATGTACAATATAAATACAAAATGAAGTTATGTCGTCAGATAATTTCGTATGGAAATTAATATTCGTTTACATTTATTTATGTTGTACGTGTTTGTTATTAACATAAATATACATGTTGTTTCTAAATTTTCGGAAGAATCAACATGGATTTTACAAATTGGTAACGTTACGGTTATGTTAATAAAATTTAAAAAAATTTAATCGATGATTAAGAAGAAATGAGTTGTTTATCGTCTTCAAATATTAAGAGATCCGTACATCAGCGATAAATCACACGTAGTTTTAGCGAACACTGCGAGATTTCTAGTTCATCGTTAGTGTTTCATAAAAGAAATTATGCCCCCCAAGCGTTTGAAGAAAATATCTAATCTAATTCACGCTTGATTAGAAACACTAACAAAAATTTTATAGTCGATCGTTAGTACTTCCTTAGTCGTTCATAGTGCTTCATAGAAGAAGTTACCCCCCCTTCCCCCGTCATACCTTTTGAAGAAAATTCAAATTTAAAAAGACGGACAAACATTAAGCTTTATTAGCAGCACTAAACGAAAATGTTATAACCGATCGTCAGTGTTTCTAAGTGCTTCATAAAATAAACTATCCTCTTCAAGAGTTTTAAAGAAAATTCATATTTTAAAGACGTGCCAACTTCACATCAGAAGCACTTATCTTGGCATTGTTGGCATAAATGAATCTGCGACATTTGCTCCAAATTCATTATGGTCCAGCTAAAAAGTTGCTTTTTTATTGAATATTCAATGAAAAAAATGTGATGTTTAGTTGACATTTGTTGATTTAAAAAAAATATTGCATATCTTTTCAGTTCCTAAAAAAAGAGGCTACTAATGCAATGTCTGTTTCCTCTAGTTCAGGTGTCCTTGCACCAGTAGACGGTTCAGTTTTACCTACTTCGTGGTCCAGAGTTTGTATTACTGAAAATAACAATTGTAGTATGACAATTTTAAGTGATATTTAGGTAGCATGAAAATGTGTGAAACATTTCCTTAGCAATGTCTAAATAAGAAAATTTGACTGAAGAGTAGCATGGTAAATAGTGTTGATGGATTATAAAATTATAATTTAGTATTTACTGAAATAAATTCAGAAAAGTTCAGCAGGGGGTTTTAAAATTGAATTTCGTACATTTTGGAAACACATTACGTACACGTACTAAATAAACATTTAACTTGTAAAACTCATAGTTTCCTACTGTATCAGTTCTCTAGTAAGCACTTCTGATGATGGATGCAAATTTTCGGTTAGTGCTTCTGATAAAAGTTGGTACACCCTTTAAAATTTAAATTTAAACTATGAAGTTGGCATCCTTTACAATTTGTATTTCCTCAAAAACGCTTGAGGGGATGATTTATTTTATAAAATGTTGGGGCTCTCTTTGGAATTTCAATTTTTTTGAAAAAGCTTGGGGGATATGGCTTGTTTTATGAAGTACCTACTAACTATCGACTATAAGGTTTTGATTAGTGCTTCTGAAGAAACGTGAATTTGATT